>JANHFO010003659.1:2875-14416 GCA_032468095.1 Pareas carinatus | reverse complement strand
ACTGAAAATCTCACATATTTTAAACTATAATTGTGTTTATTGTTATCTAATAAAAACTTTTTCTATAAAAAAAAAAAGAAGAAGTTGGGGGTGCTCCAGCGTTGGAGACTTTTAAGAAGAGACAGGACAGCTACTTGTCTGGAATGGAAAGGGTCTTCTGGCTGGGCCGGGGTTGGACTAGAAGGCCTCCAAGGCCCCTTCCAACTCTGCAATTCAGTTACTTCTGCTATTCTGATATTACCTGGTTTGGATAATGAAACATCTGCAAGGAAACCACCAAGCTCAGAGAGCACCAAGGACCCCTCATTTCAATCCTGAGCTACAAATATTCTCCGTCCTTGGCGCAAGAGACCAAGTGGAATAGGTTAGGCCAGAAGTCGCCAGTTCATGGTCTGCGTACCACCAGTGGTCCGGGGGAAAATTTGGGTGGTCTGCAGGCCAGGCATGTCCAATAAGACACACCCGCCCCACCCCCAGTTACACTTACACCATATTAAGTGTAGGCGTAAGCAGCAGCGGCGGTTCTTTATCTTCCTGGCTTCGTGGCGGTGGAGAGGAGCAGCATCAAAGGTAGGCGAGGGAGCAGCAACAATTCTCTCTCTCTCTCTGTGTGTGTGTGTTTCTCATTCTCTCTGACTCTCTTTCTCTCATTCTCTCTATCACTGTCTCTCTCTCTATGTGTGTGTGTCTGTCTCTTTCTCGTTCTTTCTCTTTCTCTCATTCTCTCTCTCTCTCTCTCTGTCTGTCTCTTTCTCGTTATTTCTCTTTCTCTTTCTCTCTCTCATTCTCTCTCTCTCTATCTCTGTGTGTGTGTGTCTGTCTCTTTCTCATTCTTTCTTTCTCTGTGTGTGTCTCATTCTCTCTGTGTGCATGTGTCTTTCTGTCTGTGTCTCTCTCATTCACTCTCTCTCTCACATATACACACACACAAATATCACACTAAAGTTGTAATATTTAAATAAGCTTCAATTATTTTGTAATATTTTGACTTTAATAACTTTGCTACAATTAAACAGTCCTGTAAAGGTTCTGTTAGGATTAAATAAGCATTTATAATTTTGTTATAATTAAATAAACTTTTTTGATTCTCTTATATTAAATAGGTGCCTTTTATATTAATAAAATGACAGTTCTCTGATTTTACAAATGCATGTATCTTTTTAAAAAATTCATATTAGTCGTCTGTGGGATTTAAAATTATGAATGTAGTGGTGCCTGAAGTCCAAAAGGTTGGCGACCATTGGTTTAGGCAGTGTTGCCAACATCTCATTCTTGCAAATCTGCCCAATTTTTGGTCTGAATGAATGAGTTCCCCCAACCATTCAAAGTAGACATCACACAATAAAGCCTTCACAACTTTTAGAAGAGGAAATCTGCTTTGCATTATGCCACTCCAACATAAGAATAAGAGTCAATTAGAAGTCAAATTCTATCACTGCACAGATTGCCTTTTATGGTTAAAAAAATGCACTCTATATTTTGTCTAGACTGGCATTTATTTATTTTTTACAAATCAAGGACTGTTTAAGGAAACAAATTTCATTTGTCCTAACATATGTTATTCTATATAGGAGTAAAAATGTGTGGGAGGGGGAAAAAGGGCCAGGAACATCTAGCACTAAATCTCTAGATCTAAAGTAGGAGTAGCAGTCATCAAATTAGAATAACTTGTTTGTAAATAGCAACCCAGCTTTTAAGTCACAGAAACATAGGATGCTAAAAATAGGACTGTCTGATGACCGGAATAAGTTGTGTAACCAAAACAATTCTAGTTGTTGCCATGTGATATTTTATGATTGCGATTGTATTCATGATTAAGATCGCTGTTTGTCGATTGCAGCTTATTTGTACATGACAAGATGAATGTGATCGATGATTCTGAATGTACCTTATGCTTATATGTACATGACAAGATGAATATACTTTATGATTCTGAATGTATCTTATGCTTAGATGTATATGACAAGATGAATGTAATTTATGATTCTGAATGTATCTTATGCTTATTTATTTTATTATTTTATTTTATTTTTTCGATTTATATACCGCCCTCCTCCCGAAGGACCCAGGCTTATATGTACTTGACAGAATGAATGTGCTTTATGATTATCAATGTATCTTATGATTGAAATCACAGTTTGTTTATTGTATGTAGGTAGATATAGAGCATGTACACCGGAGACAAATTCCTTGTGTGTCCAGAGACACCTGGCCAATAAATTCTGATTCTGATGAACAGTTTTTGGTGCTGAACAGTTTCAGAAGCCCCTGGCCATTCAAGAACCGGTTATCAAATCCAATAGCATGTCTACAGACGGGTAAACTTCAGCATAGATTCAAATGTAAATTTATGGATTCTCAACTGTATTCGTTCAGCCCCAGGCAGGGAAAACAAATGTTCCTTCCGATGAAGAACTCCTAGCATCAAGACTGCGTGGTTTATTCTGAAAATGCAGGAATTTCTTTTCACTTTTTCCCACGGGAAAGAGTTCAGCCCTGCGCTCTCCCATTGGCTTCCTAATGCAGACACATTCCTGCCACATCACCTCGTTTCTGGGTTGTGCTCCCCTCCTACAATTCCTTTGCCCTCTACGAGTAGTAGCGAAGGGTGGTGAATGCAATTGCCTGGAAGCAGTGGTCAGTTTTGACACTTTCTTTTAAGCGAGACCATTAGCATTTGCCACAGATTAAGATGCGTAAGACGAAAAGCCCTCGTGGCCGCAGTGTTTTCCACGGATGAAACAAAGTTGACCTGATGAGAACCAGAACATTTTGAAGATCGTAGATTCATGGAAAATTTAGCATGTTCTGTATTACAACAGCAAGAAGTTTTGGAAGCTGGCAAAGAAAGAAAGGGAGCCTCAGGTGGCCATTTCTAGCTTATTTGCTTTCATCAGCGAGGCAGACCCTTGATGGGATTCGAACCTGGGCAGGATGACATGTGAAGCTAATGTCCAAGTCACTGAGCCACAGGTTCTCCCTCTCTTTGTTGGTTTGTACCAGGGGGATCTATTAGCATTTTTTTTATGAGGCACCTGTTTTTTTCTCCATACAGAAGGAAGTAAACTACTCCCTTTACCTTTCAGGCCCAGACTAGGGGGCTTTAGCAGGCCTGTTGCTAGGTGACACACTTTTTTATCAACAGCAATAAGTTTTACAAGTGTTCTGCATTCTACCACAAATGCTTGTTTGCTTGCAAAACTCTGGGCCCATCCATTGTGCTGTTTTTGTTTGTATTTTAGATATTCCCTTCTAAATACATCATCATATTAGCCAGTTTTGAAGAGGAGAGAGATTTTCTCTCTTCACTCTTTCTTTTGGGGATGTAGCGCAGTGTGCATTCAGGGAGAAATCTGCACACAAATACACGTACACACCTCTTCGGTTTGTCTGGGAGGAGATTAACACCAAGAGGAAAAATAGAGGTTAAGATGCTGGGTTTGTCCATTAGAAATTTGGAAGTCCGAGACCCAGGGACGGCTGGATGGGGTGAGCTGCTCGCCCTAGCCCCAGCCCACCTAGCAGTTCGAAAACATGAAAATGCGAGTAGATAAATAGGTACCCCTTTGGCGAGAAGGCAAAAGCGTTCCCTGGGCCTCGGCATATACATGATGGCCACGTGACCACGGAAGCATCCTTGAACATTTGCTCGGCTAGGAAACCGAGATGAATACCAACCTCTAGAATCGGATACAACTGGACAAGGGGAAAACTTTACCATTTACCAGGACTTGGTTCCAAGCTTATTCCTTATCAAAATATAGACTAACTGTGAAATGCGAGGACATTTTTTTGGGGGGGAAACTCCATTTTGTTATCCATGACAGACACTTGAAGATACAGAATATTTATTACACACATTAGAAAAGGACAACATGACATGACTTTTTGACATAATTGCCATTCCAACGGAGGTGTTTGTTATAACGTCTTACAAGGTTTGAAATTCCTCCTGCAAAGAAATCTCCCTCCTGGGAATGAAGCTGGAAGAGGTAGGAGTCGCTTGATGTCAAATCTGGGCTATCGGGGGATTGATCAAAAATATCCCAACGTTGGAACTGCTCCAAAGGTTCACGGGTGCATCTACCGATGTGTGGGTGAGCATTATCCTGAACCCACACCACACCGAACGTCTGCATGCCCCGACGCTTGCATCACATGGCTTTGATGATGACAATCCACTTCACAATGCTGTTAAAGGGTGGCTTCATTCCCAGGAGGGAGATTTCTTTGCAGGAGAAATTTCAAACCTTCTAAGACGTGATGAAAAGTGCCTCAGTTTGAATAGTGATGATGTCAAAAAGGAATGGAATGTTGTAGTTTTCTGATGTGTATAATAAAAGTTTTATATCTGTGAGTGTCTGTCATGGATAACCATATGGAGGTTTTTTTTTCTTGAATTGCCCTCGTAAATTACTCAAAATTGAATTTCCGTACCAGTCAATTCCCTTCTAAATAAGCTCAAATGCCATCTGCAAGTAGCTTCCAAAATCAGCTCTGATCCCTTTTCCATCTGGCCTCTCCTCTCCTCATTACCTTCCTGGGATCTCCTGAGCTCATATTTCTACCTCTTCTTCCAGCTTCTGGCTATTTTTCTCTTCCCCTATCCTGTGCCCCCAAATAAGATGGCTCCTCACCTCTTTCTACAAACTTCCAGAACTTTGATTTGCTTTCCACAGCACCACCTTGTAAGGATGATGGAAGGTTTCTGATCTTGGCTTGACCTTTTAAATTAAAGGAAAAAAATAAAATAAAGAGCATTGCCTGAAGGGTAATTCTGATTCGGGGTGTCCAATATCCAGGAATGGGAAAAGGACGCTCTGAAGTTGCTGTTCTATCTACAGTTAGTCCTCAACTTACAACCATTTGCACCAAAAAAAGTGATTTGGGATCATTTTTCGTACATCCAACCGTTGCTGCTTCCCCGTGGTGACATGATCAAAATTCAGAGGCTTGGCAACTGGTTCCTATTTATGACGGTGGCAGCCTCCCATAGTCTTCCGATCCCCTTTTTGTGACTTTCTGACAAGAAAAGTCAACGGGGAAAGCCAGATTCACTTAACAACCGTGCTGCTAATTTAACAACTGCAAGAATTCACTTAGCCACTGTGGCAAGAAAGATCGCAAAATGGGGGAAAACTCAATTAACTGTCTCACTTTGCAACGGAAATATTGAGCTCAATGGTGGTCTTAAGTGGAGGACTACCTGTAATGTGAAAGAAACCTCCCGTCATTGAAATGGACATCTCATTGACAGCTTGCAGATGTCAAATGTCCTGCCGATCATCTCAAACAAGCAATTCTTGAAGCAAACATCTCTCAAAATCTGGGTTTTATTGGAAAGTATAGCCAGGATTGGATCTAAGTTTTTCATAAGAAAGCAAGGACGGATCTATGTTTTTCACACACGCACACACACACACACACACACACACACACTAGCATAGTCAAAGAAAGACTTTCCCAGAGGCAAAACCCCCTGGTACATCACATGATACAGATAAGAGACATTTTTTGTTATGGGAACCATTACGACCCTGCTCACCACCTGCATGGAATGACCGTGAAGAAAACAGCGATGGCTGCAGAGTGCACACATAGACTTGTTAACCATTTCATTTCCTATTCAGGTGAATGAATAACAGCCCAATACCCCCACCTCACACACCCTTTGAAGACAAGCCGAAGCGAAGAACTAGATGTGCAATTCAGCTGAGATCTTGATAGCAGATGTTCACTACAGGAGAAACCTGAGCTGTTGCACTTTAGCCTAAATCTTAGTGAGTCAAAACTAATTCTCATCTCCCTATTAAATTGTGGGTGGGACAATACTTCCTAATCAATTTGATTGGTTAATTAATTAGTTAATTAATCTCATCTATTTACTCAAGTTTCAAGGCCCAGCATGAGGGAGAAGGTCATCATCGTCAATGACGCCAATGCCTGAACTCTAGTACCCAGGCAAACACTTTCCAGGTTCATCATGGAAGGTATATCAACTTGATCACTTGGACTGCTGATGACCCTAAATCCAGGAGCACCCTTCAACTAGGTGCCATTAGCAGAATCAGCAGGACTCTACTCTCTTGGAAAGGATCGAGCACAACAGGAAACGCTGATTTTCTGCAAACCTGACCTTCAACCTGGAGCGCAAATGATCAAGAAAACTGGCATTCATCAAGAATGTTTGCGGTTGCCCAGACTTGACTCTCACAAAACCTTGTACCCCAAAAGGTATTTGTCACTCATTCCTTGAATACTGCCCTTCTTCTGTGATGAGTTATTTGGCTCCTGTCTATCTGTGGGTGGAGAGATCATTGTTAGTCTGACAAGCCCCAACTTGGTGAGCTGAAAGAGATTCCCAAGTGTCTTAAGCAAAGACTCCTGAAAACTTTTCTTTAAAACCCAAAAAATTACATGGGAACTTTTCTGGAGCAACCGTATCGCAGATCATCGGACAGTCACTGAAATATGCAGGAGAATGGAGTTCACCTCCTTTCTTTTTAGATCACGGCTAAGAAAACCTCGATGCCAAATCAGGTCAACCTTTGCTTTGCTCCATCTTTCTTACAAAACTTTCTCTCTTGAATTCTTTCTCCCCGACGCTTTCATTTTTCATATCTAGTGTAAAGGGTTCTGTAAAGAAATATCACTGCCTCCTGCTACTTAGATAAAGATTTACCATGTCAGGATGTTCCTTTTGAGCATGAATAAGTCAGAAGCAGATATGCAGAGCAAAACTGTGCACATCAACTTGTGAGATCCACCAAAGACAAATCAAGATTATTCTTGCTTTCTTAATCTAATGGAGCCATTTTTAAACATGATGCCATCATTTCAAGGCCCTTGTTCTACTGTGGGGTTGTAACCCATCGGGTGATGAAAATACAGGGACAATTTTTGGGGGAAAAACCCTCCGTTTGGTTATCAAGGACAGACTCTCGCAGATACAGAACTTTTATTATACACATTAGAAAACTACAACATTATGTTACTTTTTGACATCATCGCCATTCAAATGGGTGCGTAAGCTGTCTCATTTCCTTGCACATTTGGCAGGGAGATTCCATTTGCTTAGCAATTCAAAGGTATAATATGGAACTGAAAAGGATGCTTCCAAGGAGGATAATCCAAGGAGGATTATGCTTGTAAAAAACCCACAACAGTTCACTTTACTGTATTTGCTGTCCAAATACAAATTACAGAAATAGATTGAGAAATGTAAATGCTCAAAGACCAAAAAGTATTTTTGAGAGAATCAGTTAATTCACCTAGATTGCCATCTTGGATTTAAATGTGCCCCATAATGTGTGATTATAACTATTTTAATTAAAGTGGGATATACTAGGTGCGATCCTTAAATTCCCAGACTGGAGTCGCTGTGGGGGAATGGGCAATTGCCATGCACGCACAGCAGTGACGTATAATGACACTGAGGAGAAGCTACACAAAGTTTCAAAGCGCTATCTCCATCGAGTCCTGTGTTACAGACGTTTTAGTTAGCACGGACATCTGCGCACTTATAAAAGAAATATCGCCCACCGAAACCCATGAGATGTTGAATGGAGGCTCCATGATGACAATGCACCAGCTCACAGAGCTCGAGCAGCACGCCAGTTTTGCGACTGTAATCACACGGTCCTCGCTCTTCATCCCCCGTATTCCCCAGATTTGCCCCCCTGCGACTTCTTTCTGCTTCCAAAGATGAAATTGAAGCCAAAGGGTCGCCATTTTGGCACGGTGGAGGATATCCAACGTGAATCGCAGAAGGTGCTTGCCAGGCTTGAAGAATGCGACTTCCAGGAGGCATTCCAAAAGACGGAAGAGGCGCTGGGATCGGTGTACGGCTGCCCCAGGGGACGACTTTGAAGGGGAGGGCAGCCAAATTTAAACCAGGTCATTTTATTTCAATTTATGGGACTAGTCTCGGAATTTAAGGATCGCACTTCATATATCCCCACCTTATATAAAGAGGTTGGGTTTATTTTATTCTTTTTAGATACAGAACAAAAACGTATAGCTGCTTAATTGTTCAGCGGCCAGCAAAATTAACTGCTGTGAAAAGTCTAAAGTGATTGTCAACTAATTAAGTTAAATTAGCCTTTCCAATCAAGGAGTAACATCCGTCCAAGGTGAGTGGAATTTAATTCTTCAAAAGTGTATTTGAAACTAAATCCTACATTATTATTTTTTTTACTTTAGAGAAATAATAACACAGCAAAACATATCACACAAAGATAAATGTGCCTATTATATCTTAGTTCAAATATGTTAAATTTCCCTACATTCTCCTCAAATGCTGGGCAAAAATTTGTCTTTATTTGTGAAAAGTTCTTAACTGTAAAGGCTCCACCATGAGAAGCTATGAGCATTACAAAATCAACCTGCCTATCTGTCTTTTACTCTTATCTGAGAAACAACGCAATGTTTCACCAAAGTCTTCAGATTTTTTTTAAAAAAATAACCTTCTCATATTTAGAAGTTGAATTAATTTTTCCAATAATGCTTAGCCCCAGCCCTTGCAACAATGAACAGCTTTCTGAATTTGGTGATGTCAAGGTTAGCCAAAGTTAATGCAGTCCTTGGCAAACAAGATGGACCTTATAGAGAAAAATAAGGTTAAAACAGATGTCACAGAAATGAAAGACAACTTGACTTGCTTTCTGCAATACTTTTTGTTTACTAATTTAATCATTTTCAGCAGATGCAGGGTGGGGGGGAGAGAAGTCCCTTTCCCTATTCCAAAGTCTACCATTTGGACTTGGTGGTGTTAAATACTCTTGGAGGGCCACCACTGAAATATTCTCCTTCTTCTCTTTGAAATTTTGGAAGAGAAGCTTGATCTTGAAGAACGTTACCCATTTTTATTCCATAGCATTAGAAAGACCTGTTTAGGCTATCAGGATAAAAGTTTTAATCAGTCCAGAAATCCAAATTCAAGTAAGTTTGAAAGAGACTGTCCCTCTTCAGCCTGAAGGCCACCTCTTCTCTGCACACCAGCTTCCGCTATCTTGCTGGAAAGACATGCTTTTTTTTCTAATATGCAGTCAGATTAATTTTATTTAGCCTATGGTGGGCACATCACAGTTCTCATAAGCTTGCAAATTCAGGGGCCGACTGTCAATATAAGCAAGACCTGATGGGGCTGTATATGGAGAGTATCTAGGATTTCCCTGATTGGTGCTCGGGGAGGGAGGCATCCTTCCGCTATGGGCTGCCCTGTCTGCTTTGGGGGCACCACAGCTGCACTCTGGGGAAGGGAGTTTTCCCCACTTGTACAGGAAATCAGCAAACCGGCCAAGGTGGGTTCTGATCCTGTTAAGGGTTGCCCAGGTCTCACAAGGGAGGTCAAATCCTCTTGGGTCATCTCTTGGACAGGAAATAGTGTGATAATCTTGGGAGCGGGGTGGGGGGCAGTGGGGATAACCCTTTCTGCATCCAGGCCCGGGAGAGATCAAAGTCCTTATCCAGTAACTTTTTAGTTATCTTAATTAGGTGAGTATCTAGAGCGGAGCCTGGTTTTTGTGGCATCAAGGAAGTCAACATCAATTGGCAGAGGAGTATTGCTGGTTATTTTCTCGTACTCTCGTACAAGTGCATTTTCCCTCCATACGTGTGGTGGAGGGATATTCCACAGCGCTGTTAGCCAGAAAGTAGGGGTAGCTCTTATGGTGCCTGATCTGGTATGCCTGATCTGGTTCAGCTGGGAGTCGATCATTCTGATATGGCTGTTGTTTAGCCAGACAGAGGAGCAGTCAAAATCTCCTTTTGTGTTTGACATTGCATGTCAATTATAGTCTTATCACAGTTTGTCAATTGTAGCCTGTATGTAAATATAGAGCATGTACACCAGAGACATGCATGGCCAATACATTCTGATACTGATTCTAATTCTACCCGTAATTCTGTCTCCACACCAAAGTAAAGAGAAAAAAGACACATGCCTCCATCTTCTTCCACGGGTTTATTTTTTCGAGGAATTTGAAGAGCCTCTCCCACCAATCATCCTTTTCCAAGGCTAGCCCCACCAAGCGCTTCAAACAAATTAGTATCTCGGTTCTCTCGCTTACTTTCTCCAAATCTCTTCCGGTTTGTCGATTTCCTTAAGCGGCAATGTCCAGGACGAAGCACGGCATGCCATCAATTGCTTAAGTGACGCCAATTCCAGTCCGGTTTTGCAACAAACCGAGGATTTTTTGCAAGTATGATTACTAAACTACGCCTGTACATTTGTTTTCCGTTTTCAAAGTGAAGAACTCAGCATTTCTCTATTAAATCTGATTCTTGTTCTCCTCAGCTCATTTCCATTAACCATTAAGATAATTTTATTTCTATTATCCAGGGTATTTAGCTCACCCATCCAATTTTGTGTCATCTGCAGTGGAATTAGCATTCCTTCCATTTCTTTCTTCAGTCATAAATAAAACTTTTGGGAGAGACAACTCCATTAAAAACAGCGCCTTTTAGCATGGACTTCAGGCGGGAGACAAATTGCTCTTGTTGGCCATGAATCTTTGTTCAGGGAAGAAACGGTCCTTCTGTCTCGATTTTCTTCTTCATAGGATCTACCAAGCACAATTTCTATTCGCATATGTGAACTTTAAGAACAGAGGAGAAATTCTTTGGTTTAGCCTCCTGAATTTTCCATTTCAATCCATGGTGTGAACCAAAACAAAAACACCAACACATGCAAGACATTTCCTTCACACAGAACTGCCCAAGTGAAACAGCAAAGAGCTTCATTTCAAAGTAAGGGAAAAGGAAACTAGCAGCAATGAAATGGAAAGATTCAGATCTATATTATTCTAAAACAGTGGTGGCGAACCTATGGCACGCGTGCCGCAGTGGGCACGCACAGAACCCTCTCTGCCGGCATGCGAGCCAAGTCACCCTAGCATCGTCGCAAAGCTAAGCATCAGAGATAACAGCGCACAGGAGTATTGGCGCTAGGCGACGACATCATGAGCCGTGACTCATTTGCTGAAACCTGTCCAGGCACTCAGTCTCTAAAAGGTTCGCCATCACTGTCCTAGAACTAAGAAGGAATTTCCTAGCCATGAGAACAATCAACCAGTGGAATGGCTTGCCTTCAGACAATGTGGATGCCGCATCACTGGAGGCTTTCAAGAAGAGACTGGGCAGACATGTATATAGGCCGGTGGTTCCCAAAGTGGGCGGTGCCACCTCGTGGGGGGCGCTAAGAGGCAAGGGGGGCAGCAGGGGGGCGCTAAGAGGCAGGGGGCACTGCCCAGAAGGCACGGGGACAATTTTACTGAGTTTACTAAGTTACTAGTTACTACGGTTCTTGATAAATGACTATCAGACTTTCAAAACCTGCTATCAATGTTGTTGAATTCACATTGACTGAAAAGGTTTTTAAATTGAATTTTGAATAAATGTGAAATTAATTGTTACAGTTTTGAATTTTACTGTAACTCTCTTCCTTAGTGGGTTGTGCAAACCGCTATTCCAAATAGTGCCATTTATGGGGGGTGGGGGCACTGAGGAAGAGTTTGTAGCAGCAAGGGGGCGGTGGACTGA
>JANHFO010003658.1:20979-33044 GCA_032468095.1 Pareas carinatus | reverse complement strand
GCGCTCTGGGGAGTAGACGCCGCCCCGCCGCAACGCTCTGCGCGAGGGAGGGAAGCGGCCCGGCCTCCTCCCCAGTCCCGGCGCCGCTGGCCCCGGCCACCCGCCTAGCCGGCCTGCATCTTCCCTCCTCCGAACGCCGTTGGCGGAGGAAGCGGGGCCAGCGCTCCGGGGAGTGGGCGCCGCCCTGCCGCAACGCTCTTGCGTCATCTACAGGGAGTTTCTGTTAACAGTGTACTATTGAGAGATGTTCTGCTAATGATTTAGCAAATTATGTCCAAAATACTGATGCATTAACATATCTTTAAATAGACGTGTTTGTGTTTTTTCGGGTTCACCAATGGAAAAAGTGTAACTATATGTGTTCCATCTTTGCTAGTTCTTTCCTGATGAGTTAATAATGAAGAAGCTGCTAAGTACCATTCAGTGACTTCTAAACTCTATTGAATTCACATTGCAAATGTTATTTCTGCAAGTAATTTCACTGAGACATACCTGTATAAAATAATTATCAACAAGCAGTTCAGGATGTCTTTCAAACAAATTTGAGCCTTCTGGAGTCTTGCTGCTTTTGCATTTAAATTCTTCTAGGTTTTTGGCAATAGCTATACTGAAGCTATACTTTGCAAGGGCAAAGCCACACGTGATTTTTAAATGTTGGAGTTAGTGGAAAACAAGCTGAGCTCAGATTAGACAAAGTTGCTGTTCATAGTAATTTCCTAGAAGCATCAGTTCTGCTATTAGCTCTAGGCGATGTCATGCTCCCCCAAAGAGCAGGCCTGTGATATTGGAGCCTCCTGGAATTGTGATTTCTTTGTGAACAGCAAGTGGAGGCCATAAATGGGGGTTGTGGGTGGGAAGATTGCATACCTTTGGTTGGTATGTAGTTACAATTCTATCTGAATATGGAGATCTTGGCAACAATGATTATGCCTATATTACCACTTGGTTTAAGTGTAGTGTGTTCTACATAGGGTTGTATTGAACATGACCCGGAAACTACAATTGACACAGAGTAGCTAGCAGACCACATACTCTACCGTAGAATAATGACTGTTTTAGGGTTGCTGTTATCAATAAGATTCTGGGTTCAAATTGCTGGTTTTCATTCATGAACCTTTACTTGAAAAATGAAATGAAAAAACTCCTTTGAGACTTTATGTGCCATGGTGTGAGGCTACATTAGGACCTGACTTATTCAGGATGAATATATTCATCCTATCTAGTTAACTGCAGAGGACTTGCTCAAAGTTCGTACTCAGCAAGAGGTAAGGCCTGCTTAAGCCAGAGGACATTATTGCCCCCCCAAAAAAATGCTTGGCCACTTGGCATTCACAGAAACACTTAAGCATTCCTTTGTAAGTCGGCTTTTGGTGTATGATACCTAGCTGATGATGTTGAATGACAATCATTTTCATGTATTATGTTAGTCATTTATTGATCATTTATTGGTGGGGTAGGATATTTATCATGGTAGAATTTTGTTATGTTAATGTTTGCACCATCCAATCCCTGTGATGTTGGCACTCTAAAAATGGTTATATAATATGGCACTTGTCAGTGAATTCAACATGTTCTGCTATGTTAGAACAGAGTAAAGTGCTACAATTTAGTACATTGTAGAACACTAACAAGGAAATGATACTTGAAGGATTCTATGTATTTTATATGTAAACTCTGAGAATTGCGGTTACAGAAGTGAAATGTTGATGCTGTTCCAAGTTGTATTTTTAAACGAAGTCTGGTGACTGCATATGTACCTTTGCAGCTCACTAGGAATGCAAGTAAAAAATAAGGTCAAGGAGAGGGTAGGAAAAAATGTTGCAAAACAAGTTCTACTCTGTCTGAGAAGAGTTGCATTGTTGTGAAACTGGAATTTATAGCTTAGTAGTTGACAGAAACCACAGTCTTACTTCTTGTGTCACCACTCTCCCTCCCTGCTTCCCAGTATTAAGAGTAATTTGGGAGGAAAATAGAAAATGTAAGAAACAGTTTTAGCCGAATGCGGGTGTGTGTGTGTGAATAGATATGTTTTTTTGAGTAAATATTATAGTACTGTTAAAATACTAGCATAGAGGAACCATTATTTATTGATTTGATTTGTATACCCGTCTCACCTAAGTGACTCTGAGCAGTTCACAGTTGAAAGCAACTATATTAGATATACAGAAAAAATTAATGATTAATAAATGTATTATAACAAAAACTAACCATAATCAACAGCAAAGCGCATAATCTACATCACGTTAAAACATTTTCAGAATAAAATGCTCATAATAAAAACTTCTCTACCTCTAGAGCCGTGATGGCGAACGTTTTTGAGACCGAGTGCCCAAACTGCAACCCAAAGCCCACTTACGTATTGCAAAGTACCAGCATAGCAACACGCCCCCCGCCCTCCAGCAAAGGCCCCAACCCCCTGGTGAAGCCCTTCCATGACAACTCCATCCCCCAGGGAATGTGCTCACTTGCCTTCTGCTTTTCTGGGTTCAGCGGGGTGCTTACCCGCCGTTCCTGCCTGTGGCTGGTCTCTCCTCTGGCTTGCTGCTAAATAATTTTTTTAAAAAACTTTCCTGGGCAAGGCATACGTGCCAACACAGAGGGCTCTGTGTGCCGGCTGTGGCATGCGTGCCGTAGGTTCACCATCACCGCTTTAGAGATGAGCACAGCGACAAATCCATATCTTCAGGGCCTCCCTAAACACCATTGGGGTCCGTCTAAGGTTGGGGCAATGGTACTTTAAAGTTTTCTTCCTGGATCCCTCCAGATGACATTTTTTTCAGGTTGGGATCTTTAGCATGACTTTCCTGCTACACCTGATGAGATGGGAAAATGTAACTGGGGAAAGGGGGGTCCCTCAGATTACCTGGTCCCATGCCATGTAGCGTTTTATAGGTCATTTCTGGGATCTTGAATTGAACCTGAAAGCATAGCAGCCAGTGCAGCTCATAGAGGGGATAACATGCACTGATCGAGGAGAAACTACCATTTCTAACACTAGTTCAAGGGCCGCTAATGTAGAGTGCATTACATAAATACATTTGAGACATGACCAGGGCATGAGTGACTGAGAGCAGAGCCTCCTGGTCCAGGAATGGACGTAACTGATCTATAATCGACCTCCTGACCACAGCTGCCAGCTGCTCCTTATACAGGAGTCATGCGTACAAGAAAAATCCCAGTTTGTAGGTCTGTGTTTGGAACAATGCCACCCCACCAGGAATGAAAGATGGTGAATTCCTGAACCCTGCAAGTCCCAAAATCCAAAGCTACTCAGTCTTGCGAGAGTTCAATTGAAGCCTGTTGTTTCCCATCCCAAACCTTACGCCCTCCAGTCATTGGAACAGGACTTCAGTAGTGTTGCCCGTTTCACCAGGAGTGGAGATATAAAGCTAGATATCACCAGCATATCAGTGTATGTTATTGAAATAGGGTAAGCTAACTTTTTATAGTCAGTATAGAAGGAGTACATTTTAAAGAAGTTCTTAAATTGTTCAATTGTAACATTGAATTAAAATGTTAATTATGAAAATAATGGCACTATCTTTCTGACATTTGAGTTCTTGGTAGTATCTGGAGAGTAGCTACCTTTAAAAAATTATTTTACATGGGTTTGTTTTATTTCCTCTTTACTTATTGGAAGTAACCTATTTTTTCATAAAAGTACTACTTGATAGCTATTTACTATAGATAGCAAAGGGTTTATTTCTTACTTTAAATATTCATGTAATGCCAGAAATTAATATGGCTTTGGTAATTCAATGAGGTAGAAATTACTTTGATCATGATGTGTAGTGAATTCAGTTTAGGTACAAGTTGAAAAGGATATTGTTCATTGAAAAAAATTGATGCTTAATCCACAGTTGCTAAATACGTACCATTAAAACTCCTGTTTGTATGTAGCCTTTAACTGGGTGAAAAGGTACATTGTAGTGCAAAATGTTTTGAACCAAGGAACTTCAAATGGGCTAATTTACAGAATGCATCCAAAATCAGGGATTATGAGTTCTGTGGAATTGAAAATTGGCAAATTTTATGAAACAATTTATGACATAAAAATTTATTATAAAGAAATTTATAATAAAACACTTCCGGTGGTCAGCTGCTGATGTTTATCTGTGCTATACAGTTCCACATGGTCTACTTTTAAGGTAGGGACATCTCTAAATAATTCCCCAAATATTTAAGAACTTTTCCAATGAAAGCAGTTCACTAGAACCTCTGTCATTGTTGAAGGCATTGAGAGATTTGATAAAGAAATATCTCTGAAAAGATGACCCAATGAGTCATAGGTTGTCTAGCATTATCTTAAATATGACTTTCTAGATAATATTGGCTTTATGAGTAGAAGTCAACACAAGAAAAATCTAGGAAGAACGTGAGGGATTTTGGGGTGTTTTTTTTTCTTGTTTTCTTCCTGGTCTTTTATTATGTTTTTTTTCACCAAAGAATTTGTAAAAATACTTAAGACTTATAAAATATAAACTTAAATGAACTAAAAATGCTCATGGCATGGTCATAATATACAACATATTGTTAATTTTCAATATGATATAAATGTTAGTTTAGTCCTTCAAAATGATCTTTAAAACTATGCAAGAGAAAGATTTTTCTTAATGAGATTGCTATGACTTCTAAACTAAAGAGAATATTTACTATTGCCTTAAGCATGAAGGTTGGAGAGAAGGTCTTACCCATTTTCATAATACAAGGAAAAGTCATTGATGCTTTCTTAGCTTGTGTGCTTTCTTATTTATTGGGATAAATAAGTAGTCTGGTCAGCATTTCATATATTGTTATAGATACTAAATTGGAAGCATGGAATTGATTGATATGCAGGCTACAAGTTTTGGAGTTGGAGGGAACTCCTCTTGGTCTTGTGAGTCAGCCCGTGAAATCCATAAAAAGGTCAGAGCGGCTGAAAATAAGCACTGTATATACTACTTCATGGAAAATTGCATTCTGAATTAATGGTATTAAATCTCTTAAGTAAGTAAACTGATTAATTATATAAGCTTTGATGGATAAGGATTCAATCTTCTAATTTGTGACAGAATTACTAATTAAGTCACAGTTTTAAATGTTTGAATCAACCAAATTCTTAATTTTAATATTCAGGCATGATATAATTATATACAAAAGTCTAATAAGTTATATAAAAACATTTTGAACCTACATATGTGCAAGTTACGCTAAGCCATAAAACTTAATTAGCAAAAATGCAGCAGCTTGTGCTTATTTTGAATGTCAACTGGGTGATATGGCAAGCGAAACATCCATTCTGTTTGTTTAGAGATAAGCATTTTTGTTCCAGAGGTGGGCAGAACAAAATCTAAAATAAGCCATTGTTGCATGCTCTGGTTACATCTGAATGCTTATAGCTTGCTTACTACAGTATGTTTGAATAATATATTTATTGTAAATAAACAATCAAGGACTGTTTACTTATGGATTAGCATGGTTGTAAGCTGTTTTTTTATATATCTGATGTATCTGTAAAAGATACTAAAATGTTACATTTTTTCAAGTTTCATTTTACTTAAAACATTTTCAAAAACTAATAAAAATGTAGCTTTCCTAATTGGAGACAAAAAAACCCTTTCCCTTTAATTGTAATATAAATAAAATCTGAACTAATTTCAAAGAATTACAAAGAAGAGTAATATATAAAAATAATATTGATTTTTTTCCTTTTGGTAAGATTTAAATTTGCCCAAACTTTTGTACAAACTTATCACTTCTCTTTTTTTCTGTAAACCTGTTGTCATACTATCTTCCTTCCTCTTACCCAATCTATTTGAACATGTTCCTGGTAAGTCATGAAAACCTTTATAATCCACCCCCAATATATGCAAGAATTAGCTAAGATTTTATTGACTAATATTTCTGCATTTTATTGTCCTTTAAAAAATGGTATAATATAACAAAATAAAATTACTAATGGACCTCTGTGAATATTGTTTTTAAAAAATGTTTCCTTTTCATTTCAGTTCTCACTCTAAACTCATATTTGTTTCCTAAGGTATTATTGTCCAAAGTAAATGCACATTATATTGTAGAAAGGAATACGCTATACGCTATTTGTTTTTTTAAAAATATTTGTCTTTTAGAAAGTGTTCAGTTTTTGAGAATGAATTTGAAAAGATATCTAAAGAGCTGTTAATAATTGAAAAGTCAGAAAAGGTAAATTCTGTTAACAGAATAGTTGTTGGAATCTATCCCTTGAATATCTTAAATAGAATTCTATTTAGATTTTCCGGAAGCATTATTTTTGATGGAGCGACTGAACCTCCTTTTGGAGATTTATTTGTCTCCAAAGCTGCTTGCATTCTGGAAAAAGCCTCATCTGCAGATCTGGACAATTTTGATATTCCTCTTGTTTCTTTTTCATCTTGTCTTTGTCCCTGGTTTTCATGCATTTGTCTGGGATGGTATAAGAGCTCCTGCCTCAGGCACGGTATTGAACTAGAAGACCTTCAAGTTCTCTATGATCCTATGAACTGTAAAGTCCTAAACCATATTTCCGAAACTCAAAACCTGGCACCTCAAACATCCCTTTTGGAGCCTTACAACCAGATCAAGATATCCTCATTCTATCCCAGTGCCTGGGTAAAAAGCCATGGTCTTTCAAAAAGCTGAAAGGATGGGATCTGTCAAATCCTGGGAGGAAAGATGTTCCATAAGGTAGAGGCAGTCACAGAAAAGTCTGCTTCTGAGGTCCCATTCGATGGAAGAGATTTCAGGGAAGTGAACATGTGACCTGGAGTCCTAACCAATCTGATAGGGTGGACAGATACTCTCAGAAGAGTAACCTAGTCACATCCTTTGTAGAACTTGGCTTTAAAGATGAAAACCAGTCCCTTGAATTGCACCCAAAAGAAAGTGAGAGTGCGCACAGGTGTAACAAGAGTGAACCTTGGAACACCCAAAACTATGCATGCTGCTACGTTCTGGACCAGCTTGTGTGTGGTCTTCATTGGTACTCCAATGTGAAGTCCAATGCAGTAATTTAAACAGAAAGGGACTGAGGCATGAATTAGTGAGCAAAGCTAGTATAATATTAAGAATAGCATATTTCCCATATTTTCCTATAATTCAAGCCCTACTTGTTGAATTTTATACTAGACAGAATCTCACATATTTTGAGCTTAGCATATTGAAGAGAATACAGAACAGGAAAATACAACACAATGTTTAAGACTTGTCATTTCTGATTATCATTATTAATCCCACAATTTGAGGAACCATCTTACCCTGATGGGACTGCTCCGCCCTCACCCACCCTAGCAGAGGAGGGTACTGAGGATCCTGTCAGCCAAGGAGAGATTAGAGACAAAGATATTTCAAGAGAATAAGGTGTTCAGCATGTCCATGGCTCCCAGTCCTGGGCTGCAGCATGATTATATTGCTTTTGATGTATACAAAACAGTATAAGCAGGCACTTAAGCTTTCCAAAGGATGGGAAGTGGTTACTAGGCAATCAAAGACCAAAAGTGTGGAATTAAGTTTGTTTGTTTGTTTGTTTGTTTAATTAATTAGATTTATATTCCACCCTTCTCCCGAAGGACTCAGGGCGGTGTTGTTCCTTTCTGATTGGAAAACTCTGTCACAGTCAAATGATTTCCCACTTAATTATTACTTTGCTTAGTGGCAGAGTTTCTGGTTCTAATTGGGGTTGTTAAATGAGAACTGACTGTATTTATTACATCTGAGCTTTAGATTGAATTATGCATCAGATTATTGGATTTTACCCAATTAGATTATTATTGAAGAACATATAAATTTGATTGCATACCACTTCTTAATGTAAATGGTGGAGCATTTAACTAAATTTGTTAATCTAATGACTACTGAGTTGTGATATATCATCGTGCTATTTATCCATTTATGTAGCATTGCATTGGATTTTACCTCTATTCCCAGAATATTAAATTCACATGATAGTGACTGCTTTCATTTCAACATATTTTGATGCAATGGGAATGAGAATACGTGCAATATGTTCCCTTCCTCAACTGCTGAAAGTATATTCCCCAATATTTATTTTACTTTATATACTCAGGATTGGAGTAAATAATATGTTTATTCTGAATTAATCATCCTATTAATGTGTTCAATTGGAAAAGGTATGCATAGATCATAAAAGCCTCATGCCTGCATATGTCCCCAGAAAGCCTTGGTTCTGATACCACAAGACTTCCAAAATTGCCGCTGAGTTGCATTTAGAAAGAAAAATGCATGTGGAATAATCATATTAAGCTCTGGCCCGACTTCTTTATTCTAATTCCAATTATTTTTTGGAGTAAGGCTTCTATTATGCAACATAAAGAAAATGTCCCTCACTCTGAAAAACATAGTTCTTGCCTAATACATATTTCAAAGAAAACATTTCTACAGTTCTATATTTAATATTATTCAATATAGGAATTTGTTTATTAAACTTATATGTCACCCATCTAGTCTAGAAGTGACTCTAGGAGTGCTGAACTTTGAGAACTTTGACTTTGAAAATGATACATGAACCTGTAAGAACCTACCCTGAAGAAAAGTAATTCTTTTAGAGGGGATTAGGGTTGAGCACGAAGTAAATAAGCCACTTGGTTCTTAAGCTTTGCTGTGAGCTTATGCAGAAAAGCATGGAGTGAGTTTTGATAGTACTCCTTTTTGTCTTCAGAAGCTTGATAATGTTTAATGACAATTCATAATTCCCTCTGAATTGCAACCTCGTGGAAGATCATGACCCACAGTGTAAATGTTTTACTGTTACTCTAATAAAACCAATTTAGCAGAATGATATACTGAGTCAGTTCCTGATCTATTTAGACCAGTGGTTGCCAACTTTTTTGACCTTGGGGACCACCAAATTCATAATTTGAAATCCCGAAGCCCACCAATATGAATTTTTTAAAAAAGGTACATACATTTGTAAAATAATGATCAGAGAACTTCCACTTTATTGATATAAAAGGCACCTATTTAATATAACAAAATTTAAAAAGCTTATTTAATTATAACAAAATCATAAATGCTTATTTGATCAAAACAAAATCTTTAAAGATTGTTGTAGCAAAATTAGACAGAGACAGAGACAAAGAGAGAAAGAGACACAGAGAGACAGAGACAGACAAAGAGACAGAATGAGAGAAAGAGACAGAGAATGAGAGAGGAAAAGAGAGAATGAGAGAGGGAGAGAGAATGAGAGGCAGACTCACACACAAATACACACACAGAGAGAATTAGAGACACATAGACACACACAAAAAAAATAAAAAATAAAAACATACTGCTCTCGCACTCCACTTTCCCCTCTTCGCTCACTCGCCAGCCAGCCCTAGTTAAGGGTGCTCCAGGTGCGCGAGCTGAGTTCTGGACATTCCTGCAGGGCAGGCCGCGCTCTGACCACATGGACCAAGCTCAGGGTGAGCGAGCCAGTCTGCCCAGCTTTTCCTCTGCCTCCACCTACTACAGCACGGGTTCTGCCAGGGTGGATGGGAAGCAGATTGGAGACTGTGCAGAGCCCGTGCTATAGCAGGTGGAGGAGGAAGAGTTGGGCAGACTGGCTCACCTGCCAGAGCTCACAATGATCCTGCCATGGATTCAGGCCCTGTGTGGTCTCAAATCTGCTTCCCATCCACCCCTGCAGGGGCCATGCTATAGCGGGCGGACGAAGAAAGGTTGGACAGACTGGCTCGCTCACCCTCTGACCCGGCCGCAGAGGCGGAGAAGGATAGTCAAGAACAGATGCACCTGCGTTCTTCGGCGGGCCAGAGCAGTTCCTCTCCTGCAACCTGCATTCCTCAGTGGGCCGGAGCAGTTTCCCCTGCCACTGCCTGCATTATTCGATGGGCCGAGGAAGTTCCCTCACACCACCCATGAGAACTGCAATCATCCAACACCCCCTCAATAAAACCTTAGTTTCTCATTTTTCTATATCAGTATAATAAGTAGTTAAGTAAACCGAAGTAAAATTCCATAATTTCTATTCACTTTGGAGGAAAAAAAAGAGTGATTGAATGTCTAGGGTTTTTTTTTTAACATCCTGCTGATTCAAAGCAATGGAATTAAAGCGGCTGTGCTGTTCTTTCCACTGAGAATTTTCCTTGGGAAAATATGGGGATTCTGTTTTGTTTAATATAAAAAGGAAGGGCATGGCAGGGTGTACCATTTCTGATGTGATAACTACATTCAAACAGAATGAATTGAAATAAATAAAGCTGATATTTCTGTTATCTAGGATTCAGGAAGATAATTCTGAAAATTAAATATATTTAACTATACTAAATATGTTAAAATTTACATGGTACAATGGATATATATTTAAGCACATATGCTGCTGTTGTCAAGAGGATCAATTTTTGCAATTTCTGACAGCTTTATTCAATGATGTAAATAGCATAAAAATAAATTATGAATTGCTAAATATTTTCAATTGTCATGTGCATAGTGTGCATTGAACAGAATATTATCATAGAGATAGAGACTTTATTTCAGAAAAATCTGATAAGATTTTTTTCTATAAATACTTACAAAGTTAGAGCTGATTAGTTTGAATGTTACCAAAGTATACAAAGTTGGTAAAAATCAAATGCTGGGAGGGTGGTAAACTATAAAGTAGCAAAGCAATCCTTTGAACAAAGTAATACCTACTGAGAATAATACTGAGAACAATAAGAGGAAAGCAAAACTCTTAAAATTTGATAGTTTTATTATATCAGGTAATATGGCTTCCAGATTTAGGCTGCAAAAATCCATGTAACCTCCAGAAGGCAATAAAGCATTAGTTCGTTGCAACATTTTGCAGCCATCTACAGATAATACTGATCTTTGTTCCAAAATCTTACAGAAATATTCAAGATGATGCCTATCATGTTCTCTTCCTAAACGTTTTTGATTGCCTTTTTACTCTTGTTTTCAACACCCACCTATGGAACGCTTGATGACTTTTATGTATTCCTTATTTATCCATTTTATATATAACGTGTTTTTGTTTTTTCATATGTCCTTCTAGATCTATGGTGGATATGATTCATCTTCACCTAGGCTGGCCCAAGTCTGCACACCAAGATCATCACAGAACCCTTTGCATGTCTCTAGCACTGGAAATGCAATTACAGTCAGGTTCAAAACAAGTGGGAGGATGAACAGAAAAGGATTCAATGCCAGTTGGCAAGAAACAGCTGGAGGTGAGAATGATGACATGACGTGTGATACATTGTCATGTTGTAAAAGAAAATTCTGCTTGCCTGCCTGTCCCTATCTAACACTATATATACATGCATACATACATATATTTTGTTGTTTCTCAACTTAAAGTTAAGACTTGTGTATTTCAGCTCCTAGAATTCCCCAGCCACATCTTAAAACTACCAAGGTTGAGAAACATTGATTATTTGTTTGTTTGTTTATTTATTTGTTTGTTGAAAAACACTGTTTGTTTGTTTGTTTGTTGAAAAACACTGTTTGTTTGTTTGTTTGTTTGTTTGTAGTATATGCCACCTATTTCACTGCCAAGTGACTCTGGGCTACATATATAGTCAGCTTCAAAAATTTTGTTTATGTGGTTATACTGTACCAAATTCCAATGAACTATTTTAGCGATCTTCCTTTTTAATATTGAACAAAGATATTACAGATGTTTAGAGATGGGCAACTATCAATCCATGACCACCTCTGGTCCCGAATGCTTTTATTCAGTTGCCCAAGATATTTCTAACAACAGTTGCCAGAAATTGATATCATGGATTTCTACTGTCTTAAGGATGAAGCACGCCCACACACATATACAAATAAAAAACCTGCAAAGCTCTCCAAAAAGCCCAAGAAAAAATATCTAAGAAATCCTGGATCTTCTCCCTTTGCATCTTCTTACTGCAGGTTTAACAAAAGATTGGTTGAGACCTCTGGCTATGAGAGAGTTGCTCCTACGTCAGAGAAGGCTTAGGGAGTGAACTGAAACATGACTTTTCTGTTCTACAAAATAAAAGCCTTCATAGGTGTTGCAGTTCCCTGTCTCTCCCCCTTTTGGCGGGCTCGCCGAAGCCCGGGTAAATGTAACCAAGTTATGACAG
>JANHFO010003657.1:0-13344 GCA_032468095.1 Pareas carinatus | reverse complement strand
CTGTAAACTGCTTAGAGAGGGCTATAAAGCACTGTGAAGCGGTATATAAGTCTAACTGCTATTGCTATTGCTATTGCCTCCTCATTCAACTGCCCTAGGCAAAAGATGGCGTCTCTAATAACTGAGGGCATTTCATAAGTTAGCGCAAGCTGGAATTTTGGTGTTTGATGAAAAGATTCAATCAGGAATTTCTAACACAAAAACTGCTAACTTGGTTAAAAAGTAAGTGAATCCACATGCTGCCAATCTGTCTGCCTGGAGCCATTGTTCTCTGGAGGCCAACTCTTCAACCGCATTATATATAATCCTTGTTTGATTGTCCTGCTAACTTCAACAAAGGAAACATTCCTCAGATCCTCAAGGTTTATTTGAAATCTCAGCAAGAAATGCAATGTATTTATTTATATTTGTTATAAATTATATTAGCTATATGCTCAAGGCAACATAAATAATCTCGCCAACGTTCCCCTTCAGTAGCCCTGGAAGGTAGGTTGACTGAGAGACCCGGAGTGACACAGAGTCACCCAGGAGCCTTCATTCTGCCTCTTCCTGGGTCCGCTCTATCCCACTGGCTTTCTGGTATGTCTAAAATCCTCTTATGTTGAGGTGGTTTCCATTAACCAGGCAAGGTTGGCTCCTGCTAGAAGAGCAGGTAGCCAGCATGATCGGGAAGGCCTTTGCTCATCTTTGCATTCCTGGATCAGGAGGCTTTGCTCACAGTCATTCATGCCTTCGAGATTTTTTCTCTGGATTACTGTAGCATGTGCTACTTGGGTCTCCTCTTGAAAAGCATTCAGAAGCTTCAAACGTTGCAAAATGTGGCTGCATGGGTAGTAAAAGATGTTGCATATTCCACACATGTAGCACACCACCGCTATATGAACTGCCAGTGTGCTTCTAGATGGAAATCCAAGTGCTGGTTATCACTTTTAAAGTTCTCCTTGTCTTCGACTGGGTTATCTGATGGACCGTTTTCTCCCCATTGTTTTCTACCTGTCCAATTTGGCCCAGTCGGTTGCGCATTTTAGAGATCCCATCAGCCAAGGAATGTTGGCTGATGGGAACCAGGAAATGAGCCTTAGCTGGCATGCTCTGTGCACATGCCATTTTACAAATGGTATGTGATGACAATTTTGTATTTCAAACATTTAACGCAGTGCTTTGGCAATAGACCAAAAACACCAATTTATGATGAAGTCCCTAACAGTTGCTTGGTTTTATCCCCTGCAGCGCAGTTTGTTAGATCATTTCGCCTTTTATAAAAAGTTTTTATTTATTTTATAAATATTTTGTGTTTCATTTTAATTTTAGAAGAATTCAAATGAATCTTCCAACTTTCATCTCAAACTGTCATATTCTCTCTAACAGCAGTTTGCTGTGGATTTTTCATGGGGCACTCTAAAGTGTTGCTATACTGGAAAAACTCTGTTAAAGTAGCCTTTTATTTTTATTTCACCTTTTTTATACACGTCTCAGTCATAGATTCTGGGGTGTGGGCAAGTTAGCAATAATGAAAACTGGTCAAAATGTCAACTCAAAATCTTTATGGTCAGGTGAATAGGAAGGGCCTGAAGTGATTCCCAAACACCAGGAGGTAAGACTACTTGCGGGTTCAGAAAATGGGGCTGAAGACTGAAAATCTCCCCTGCCTCTTTAAAGCAGTGGTCGCCAACCTTTTGGACCTCAGGGACCACTAAATTAATAATTTTAAATCCCGCAGACCACTAATATGAACGTTTAAAAAAGATACATACATTTGTAAAATAATGATCAGAGAATTTTCATTTTATTAATATAAAGGGCACCTATTTAATATGACAAAATTTAAAATCCCTTCTAAATCCCTTGAAATAGCAGGAGACAGCACAAAACATCAGAAACTTTGTGCAAAATTTAATGTTTTTAAGGGTTTTTAGTATTCTTGTCTATGTTTGTGTTTTTATTATGGCTGTACACCGCCCTGAGTCCTTCGGGAGAAGGGCGGTATAAAAATCAAAATAATAAATAATATTAAATAATATACAAGTTGCTTTTAACTTGTTATGTTAGTCATTAGCTAAAAATGTTTATTTATTGAGATGTTTGTCAGTCAGACAAGCATATAAAAATGCAGTCTTTAATCCTATGCCCTTGTAACCGATCAGCCTAATTGATTTTAAATTATACAGAGCTTTGCATAAAACACACATATTTTGTAGGTGTACTCAGAATGGAAATAAGTTTAAAACTTATTTAACCACTTGCTTTCATTTGTTTGACATTTTATGAGCAGAATGAGCAAACAGGAGAGGATGAATAGATCACACTTTGTTTCCCACAAATTGCATTCACATGATCACACTAAACTATTTGACAATAGCATAGTACATAAAAACAAAACATTTAATTAGTAATGAATCACACACTGCAGTAAAATAAAAAGTTTTAGACTTAGTGTGATGTGAAAATACAGCTTGAGAAATCAAGGAAGTTGCCATAACAAGGAAATGTCTTTTCAAATAAAAATACAATTGACTACTACAAAAATTGAGAGGTTCAGTGGCTTAAAAGATGCCAGAGAAGATCTATACTCATACCACTGTGTGATGGAGTGACAAAGTGAGCTCCCGTCACTTGTCATAGATCTGGCAAACCTGGTAGTTCAAAAACATGTTAATGCAAGTAGATAAATAGGTACCACTTCAGTAGGAAGATAGCAGAGTTGTTTCGCTATATCCTTTGCGCTGCAGCATGTTGTCATGCTGGCCACATGACTGTGAAAATGTCTTCAGACAGCGCTGGATCAATAGATTAAAGAAACGGAGATAAGGACTACCCCCTAAAGTTGGCTACAACTAGCAGAGTAAAACTCACAGCCAACAAGGACTCCTTTACCTTTACTACAAAAATTACATTGTTTCCATCCTTCCTCTGTTAAATACTAGGACATATTTAAACATCTTTAAATGTTAGTATCTTGTAGACTTATTTCAAAGGTAATTTAAAAAGATCCAAACTTTATATTGTAATTAACAGAAGTGAAATTTAACTTTATTAAAACCATAAGAAAAATGATTTAATTAGGTATGTAAATCAATTCCCAAACATTGCTTCCTATTTTTTCTACTGAACCTTTTTTAATGATAGTATTTTTAAATAGAAAAAAATATTAGAGATCCAAATTAACTGCCACTGCCTTTTCAATAACACAGGAAAGAATATCTCAATGTTAAATGGATTAAAGGCAAACAATTCATGGATGGATAAAAGCAAACTGTATATCCTAAAATAATTTTAAAAATATTCTACATTTATTCTAAAGATTTTTTAAAAAACGTTATTAGCATGAAGTGGCCTGCTTTTTAATAAGAAAGTTAAAAACATACTAGTATATCCTGAGATGATAGTATTTCTACTATATACACACATACACATACATTTGAATGGGAGAAAAACTTGAAATACTGCAAATGTTTCTCAAGAAGCTGTCTTCTAAGCAGAATGGACATTACAGTTTTTAGATATATTATGACAAAATAATAACAATTGAGTACTAAGATGATTAAATTAAAACCACAATTTAAAAAACTTACCCAAGTGCATGAGTGCAAAATGTGCTGCTAGCTCTTTTGCATCTTCTACTGTAGTGCAGAGTTTGTCTGGCATAAAATAACTCTGGGATCCATTTGCAACTGCTGGAATAACAATCTTATATACCAGCAAAATTTTTCCATCTTGACTTGTAGTCGAATATAAATAATATTCAGGAGGTGCCCAGTTATTTTTGTTGCAATAATAATCTAACTGCATTACAGCAGAACTAAAATGACTAGATTTTAAAGAGTACATGCTAATTGGAGTAAGTTTTGTTCCTGGAAAAAATGGGTAAGTACACCTTTCAATTTCTGGAGGGCTTGGACTATTCTGCCCATTAAAGCGTATTGGAAGATTTGTTGGTTTTGTTAGTGATTTCTGGTGACCATCTTCTTTGTTTGTAAAGACTAAAAGATTTTCAGAACTGGGGCTTATTTGGCCATTAAGATGTTGTCTCCAAGTGCTTTCTTTGTTTACTGGCTTGGCTAGTGTTACCTCAATGCTAGCACCATCAATACATTTTCCTTTCATAACTGACATAGAAGCGACTGCATCGTCTCGGTTGAAAAAATGAACAAAAGCGTAATCTCGAAGTTTCTTTACCCGTTCAATAGCTCCAGGTTTAAATTTGTTAAACTCAGCCTTAATTGTTTCTTCTGTGGTTGACATCATCAAGTTTCTAACATACAGTACTTTTACTCTCTGCATTGTTTCTTCATCTACTTCTTTTTCTGGGTCTGCCCAATCTACTTGAATAGTGTGGCCCCATAACTGGAAAGTTCCTACCAAAAAAAAAAATACTCATCAATTTTTAAAAATTTAAATAGAAGTTTTGTTCCCCTTTTCAACTTTCCAAGTAAGATACCCAACAACAGGACAGACTACAATTACGTAAAAGTATTTTTTCTAAAAAAATACATACTCTTAACAAAACAGATGATAAATTCTCATTAAGCTTAGATGCCAAAAAGAGAAATAAAGAGAATGCATTTTAAAATAAGTTATCTTGAGAAATTAATGGAAATAAAGTTTTATAACAGAAATCTTATGGTAATGAATTCTATGGCTTTAACTTAGGGATGCTCAAACTGTGTGGTACGATGACCCATAAACTGATAAATGTATGAGACCGCCATGAATGATAAAGTATCAATAGTTGCTGGAAAAACAAACTTTCTCCAGTTATGTATGGCTTTTTGCAATGCACTCTAGAAACTTGCCAGCTCTGAAAATTCCTAGCAGACTGGCAATGTTGCGATCTGAACTCATTAAATGGAAAGCGAGGCAAATGGGGAAAAGCTTCTGCTGCTGCTGAGTTCTTCGTGTTCTCTAAGCTTGATTGCTTGCAGACATTTTATTACCCAACTAGGCAACATCATCAGTGCTAGTAAGTGTATGATTTGCTTGCAAGGAGTAAAACCACACTCACTAGCACTGATGTTACCAACTCAGATAATGAAAGGCAAATAGCCAGTCCCAGAGATCACCAAGGACTCCAATTAAACCCGGAACTACATACAGTATATTCCATTCTATTAAAAATCTGCTGCTGAACTTCCACCCCTAGGAAAAATAATCGGATTTCAAGAGCTTGGCAGTTGGCAAGGCAGCCCTTGAGAAATGAAACACCCCGAAGCACATTCTGCCCTCTTCGTTCAATTCTCTCCTGCCAGGTTCTTGCTTGGTAACATCTCCCGCCTCTCAAAAGAGACCTTTAAATCAGGCAATGGGGAAGCATTTTAAAGAAAAAGCAGTTAAGGGGAAAGTGAGTGGAAGTAGATGGAAAATAAGTTAGAAATAATATAATGGATATGAGATGGCTTTGGAGGTTGGGAATATATTTTGATATATTCCCAACCTAGATATATTTGGGAACCCCAATATATTTAGACTTAAGCTGTCTACCGTGGACCTCCCTCCATTTCTAAGAGGTCGATAAAAGGGGCGTGCATAAGCGCACTAGCGTGCCTACCGTCCTTGTCCTGCCGTCCCCATTTACTTGTTCCCACTTATAGGTTCATATATGTTTTTATTTTTTTTACCCTTTACTATTGTTGATGTTCTATATGCTTGACTATAAATAAATAAATAAATAAATAAACAAACAAACAAACAAATACATAAATAAATAAATTGGCCATTTGCTTTCCTCTCACTGCTTTATTAAACTGGATCTCCGATCAGTGGTTTTTGTAGATTTAAGCCACACTGACACCACTCTAGGACAGAATGCAAATATGGACATTTTAATCCCTGGGTAAATCTGGCGAGCCTGCCACTTCAGCTCCTACGGTTGGGCCTGAAGGGAAACGGTGGCTACGTCAACTTTAAGATGCCCTGCCTGAAGAACCCAACAGCGTGCCTGGTTAACGGAGGGGAAGTGACTGGAGTAGGACTACTTAGCACCAGAGGTGACTTGAGGTGCTGCTAATACAGCACATGACAAGACAGCTTCTCCTGGCTTGCTGGTTATCAAGGTTTCTAGTAATATGGAGCATTAATGTGTTATGGCTCTCGAACAAGGTCAGGCTCCTGCTCTTACTGCCCCTTTCTGGCTGTAGCTGTTGTCTAGTAATAGTACAAGCAATTATATAGGATATGTTGCTTTTACCAGCAATTACTCAGAGCTGTGTGTTGCACTTTCCCTTATTTTAAGCAGGTACTATTTTTATGCCATGTAGGTATTCTCTCTCTTACCTTAAGAACTGGCACTCTGGACAGAGTACACCCTGCCTGCCTTTTAGCCTATCAAAAAATGTATGAACCACACCTGCAAATTTGCTTACAAAACTCGGGCAATGTAAATTAATTAGATAAAATATCGAGTCAAACAGCGTTCGAGGTAAATGGTATATGATTTAAGCAATGTTGATTTTTGCCATCTTATTTCTAAAACTATTCGTTTCTCTGTACCACTCAGAGCACAACTGTTTGAAAAGCTCTGTTAAAACATTGAACATTCAGCCTTTTAACTGCAAAAATTAAGTTGATTGCTTCTACTGTAACCCAAGTACAATACAATTAAACCTCAAATTAAGTTTATGCAATGAATAATAAGGGGTTGAAATCCATATAAATCTCACTGCAGCTAAAAGAACCTAATTCGGAAAAGAGGAATAGACCATGATTGAATTAACAGTAAAAATACATCATATCATTAGCTATCTTGGCTAATTTGAAAAATTCTAAACCATGCTTTCCTATTAACCCTCTAGGATATTAACACAAACATAGATCATGATAGTGTTCATGTAGATATGGCCTATAACTTCCACCATATTTATAAAATATACTGTGATTTTTTCTATGATGTACAGCAAGTAAAATTTGCTTACCTTCAAATCATTTCACTTTAAAAACAACAATATACCAATATCAAAGGTGCTAGTAAAGGAGGACTGCAAAAGTCCCCTCTAAAAAAGGGATAGCAAAATCAAACGTTCGTTTTTCTCAAAATCTATGCCTTGACTTCTACATGAGCTTTGAGCACGCCTTAAACATACATGTTCTCAACAAGAATATGATTAAACCCTCTATGTGAAGAATGAACATATTTACCGGGAATTAATTTTCTCCTTGCCATAGCTGCAGCTCTGTGAGATTCATATTCTACAAAGGCAAACCCACGATTTTTTGTCTTGTCCGTTGCACTTGGATACACAAGAACATCTACAACACCTTCAGTGACTTTTTTCATTTCATCCAAGATTTCTTCTTTCTTCTTTTCCTTTGGAATGGCTCCAATGAATAGTCTGCAGTTATCCAAGCTTATACAAACTCCAATAAATTTTCCAGGGCGAATCTCATAATTATTAAGGGTCTTAATGGCAAACTGAGCTTCTTCTTTTGTTGTATACATTACAAAAGCATATCCACGATTCTCACCACTAAATTCCATCATCAATCTAAATTCATAAATCTTCCCAGCTCGTTCAAAAATAGGAACCAATTCATCCTCATATATATCACGAGGAATTTTTCCCACAAAAACTTCGCAGCCTCGGGGTGGTGGCGGACCTTCCCAACCTTAAAAAATACATTTAACACATTTTTATTAATTGATACCAAGAAAAAAATCGTGGCCAATTATTTATCATATTATTTCAGTGTCACTTACCTTAGAACAATTTGGGAGGCTTTCATATAATACCAAACATATACAAACTGAAATGCTAGTGCACTCTACAAATAATGATTGTCCAACAGTTTTCCATTAGACATGGCTTGTTTTATCTGGGCAAAATTTATTTCTGTGTCTTGTATTTAAACAAAACCCAGCTTTGATTTAAATTTAGTCCTAAATATGAATAGTGCGCAATGTAGCTTTACCATACTTGGTTCAAATGGAATACCTAAAATTAAGTATAATATTTAACTTAACAATTGTCAGATTGTAAAGAAACACAACGTGCACACCATGATTATTCAGTACAGATGTGCAAAACAGCAAAAAAATGTTCTGTGTGGAGACAGCTGTTACTGTGTAATCCATTCTGAACGAAACATGCCTGGTTGGGGGTTCTGATCTATATGTGAAATGAAATGGGTCTATTTTGTTCTGGATAGAGGTGATGGTGGGACAGCAGAGAAAAAGTCAAGGATATCACCAGCTTAGGAAGATAGGGGTACAATGGAAGGAAACACTTGGAGAAAACACCTAGGAAGCAATGGAAAGAAAGCCAGTGGAACACTACTGGGCTAAGCTGGCAGTTGAAAGGTCGGAAGGAAGAAATAGTGCTGGGAAGATGGGCGATTTGATGGACTATGTCACACTGGGAACTACGAAGGACAGAGAGAATACAATGTATACCCATATCTGCCCCACCTGGATTATGGTTCTGGCAACCATAGCTAATCTGAAATGGTTCAGCAGAATATTTGAATTACAATGGTTTATATTACTGTGGGGGGGGGGGGTCTTCTCCCATTTTGCACATACCTTAACCAGTTAGGTTACTACTTAGGCAATAATTACAGGATCTACTTTTTGTACATCTTAATCATTTTTCAGTTATTTGTTTTTCTAAAATTAATATTTTCAAATCAAGCAATAATCAAATACCTGGTGGAGGTCCACCAAATTTTCGTTGTCCATTTTCTTGAACCATATTATAGCCTGTCTTCTCCATAAGAGCCAATAAGGCAGCTTCATTCTGAGTACGAGATCTAACTTTATTACATCCATTTGTTACATCTGTGTGTTCTTCATTCATTTCTGTAACATCTTAAGGATAACCAATAGTACTTATTATATCCATGGAATACATTTCTTATGTTAAAGGTCTAGCATTTACACGCATGAACTATTTTATATTGATTTCAAAGAAAAGTAAAGCTATGTGTGTATATAAGCAAGATTCTCAAGATCGTTTATTAAATATTGATTTTGATAACATAGGTTTTCAACATAGATCCTGTATGATTTATTTCTGATTTTACTGCTAACATTCCTCAAAGAATCAGAGTTCTATATATATATGGAAATTAATGTAGAATAAAAATGGCAAACTAAATCAAAGTATCCAGATTATGCATACTGTACATTAAATTAAAATTAAGCGATTTTAAATTTTCCTTCTGGGATTATAGAAAGTGCTTTGAGAAACCTAATGTCAAAACCCTTCATCCAAACTTTTTTTCCTAATGAAATTTTGAGAAGATATAACATATATCATGGGTATAGGGCAAATCCAGTTGAAATTTGCTAGATGCACAGACCTCTAACCTGCATATAATTTAAGGTGGGATTACAAATTATGTTCAAGCTCTCTGAGAAGTGAGTTTGCATTATTTTGTTTGGTGTGTTATACTGGTTAAGAAGTGAGTCTAATATTGAGTAAATTCAAGTAAAAGTCCACCCTTAGCCCCAGAAGCTGACTTTCTAACTTAGCCCAACCTACTTCATAGTATTCTAGTTGGGAAAATTAGAGAAGGAATAAATGAACACTAGTTGAGCTGATGAATGAGAGATGGGATATAAATTTAACAACTGAAATAGCGAATATTTAAATTTTTATATGTTCATATAAAACAAAGCATACATAAATATCAATAGTATCACAAAGCTATAATAATGCTCTTGTTGAGATGTATGTATGTATATATCTAAATAATGTATGTATGTATGTATGCTGTAATAATGGAGTAATAATGGAGTAACTGAGTAGAAATTGAAATATTTTGATGGTAACTATTGTAGACTGGATCCTATTCAAATTTCTATTTAACATGTTTGCTTTAGGTAAAACAAATCAACAAAATATACTAAATAACATTTGAGTGTGTAGAGTTCTGTATGAGAATAAACAAATGTATTCAGTAACAGACTAGTACTTCTCGACTTAAAACCACAATAAGGACCACAATATCTGCTGCTAAATAATCCAGTTGTTAAGTCCAATTTTATGACCTTTTTGCTATGGTCTTTAAGTGAATTACATGGTTGTTAAAGCAGATCCAGCTTTTCCCATTGACTTTGCTCTTAATTTTGATCATGTGAACATAGAGATGCGGTGATGGTTGCAAATGTGAAGATCAAGTATAAGTCACTTCAGTCAGTGCCATTATAACTTTGAAATGAATAGTTAAGTCAAGGACTACCTGTATATACTTTAAAACATACTTTGAAGAAATAGTCACCAAAATACATTTCTTCAACTTTGAAACAGCCTGCTTTTTCAGCTCAGAAATAGCTCAAACTGATTGGCAATCTTAATACAATGCATTTTAAAAGCATATTTTTCTACTGAACACTGAAAAATATCTATCATACATATCTATCACATATTGCTTTATTACAGAGGAAGGTATAGTAGAATTTAAAGACAAATCCTAAACTAGTGGTGGTGAATTAAGTAGGTGAGTAAGAAAAACTGTTGTTCCCAAAGTATCCTTTTCTAATTTTCTAATTTAAAATTCTAATCTTAGCTTGATAAACAAGGAAAGGGAATTTTTCAGTGGATTTTTCAAAAAACAAAACAAAATGGCCTCACACATTACAATGGTAGATTTATGTCAATGGAGTATGTAATACATTTCATGCAAAAATTAATTTCAGACTTTTACCAATCCTTTAAATACTCCATGAGAAAGTAGCATTTTAAAAATGGGTATCTGCAGGAAGCTAAGCTTATATCAGTGATATATATACATTGTGATATTACAGGACAAATTATGCTGCTTGCGCACTTGCATCAGGTGCTATGACATAAGTGCAAAAGGGGTGAAGTCTGCAAAGTGATAACAGTATTATATCAATGCTTGATTAAGGATCTCCAAACTCTTCAGCTAATTGGTCCTTCAGTAAATTTTAGAATCTTCACTGACCCTACATGTTTATAAAATGAAAATAATGTAATAAATCTACTTTTAACTAATAATGACAAGGTTGCTCTCACTGGTGGCTATCCAATCTGGGTAACAAGCTAGCCCGCTAGACACCTCACATTCAAAACTAGGGACTCATATGGAGCTCTATGGAAATCCCAAAAGATTAAATGATCTCTATCAACTCTCCGTCATTTATCAACTACCAACTGATCTCCAGCCGTTTATTGATCTCTTGGACAATCCTATTGGCCTGAGGATTAATACTGAACACTTTTGGGAGCCTGGTTTCAAACTGTATTTTAAAACTTACATACTACAATGTTCAGAGTACTTAGGAGGGAAAAATAAGCAATTTATATGCACACATTACAGTTTAGAAAGAATGATTAAAACTTACAAGATTTTTTCGGTTTCTATAATCAGTTCACACTGTGCTCTGTAGTCTTTGAAATATCAAACTGTTTTCAAATACTTTTAATACATGGATTGTACAAAGAGCACTCCGATCAATCGTCCAGCCTAATAAATCTGATCAGATTGATATCTGTGGACAAAAATGAAATTACAAGTAAACTCCAAGTGGTATTAAGTTTATTACTTATTGAAAGTATATTTAATTTAAATTCTGTATAAGATAGAACAGCAGTAAACCTGAAGATTCAATTTATGCAGACTTTTCTAACATCAAGTAAGATATAACACTTGTCACTTCTTAATCCTTGATTCATATAAATAGGTCGGGTTAAAGAAACAGGAAAGTTATTATATCAAAAATGAGGGAAGGGATAAAAACCATTCATCTCAAGTACTTTTCCTAGATATGGAAAGCAAACTTGCTTGGACAACAGATTTAATAGATCACTGCAACCCTTGAATATTAAAATGTTGAATTTATTTAACATTTATTTTAAAATGTTAAAATTAATGTTAAAATTACAGTGAATGAAGGAAACTTGATAATAAATATACTTTTTACTGTTCTAGAATACACCTTGTATTTTGTGCATTTCTTACAATGTATGGAGTTTATATATCTCTCTCTGTTTATATTGATAACTTTTTAATTTCTGAATAAAAATATAATCTAGGACACAGCTGAAAGGCTACCCTGAAAACACGATATTGGAGATCTATAAATGCTCTCTGCATTACAGTAGGGAGCTTAGCTGCTAATAGTTAAGAATTTTGCAAAAAAATAACAGAATTCTGCAAAAACAAATCTCTCTACAGATTAACAACTGCCAAATTGCTTTTCAGGTGCCTTAGAACAGAGGCTTTCAATCTGAGGTCCATGAACCCCTTGGGGTCCGTCGTGACAAGTGGCCAGAAAATCCACAGACAAGTCAAGAAAAATTAGGAAAAAGTAATATACACAAATTGTCAATTAGTACTATTTCGTGAATTTGTGGGAATGGGGTTCCCCATGTAGCAATGACATGTTTGGGGGCATGCAGCTTGAAAAAGGTTGAAAACCTCTGCCTTAGAATGTAAATCAGCTACACTTTAGAGTGATCACACACTGATCACCCATCATGACAATATTTTGTAATATAAAACCCATTTTCATATGTGCTAGATGTCAGAAGTTGCTTCTTAGGTTTGGAAAGCAACTGCTGCGCTTTTAAAGTCATAAATCCGAAGAATAAAGATACTGACGGTGAAGATACTATGCAAATATTTTAACAAACTATAATTACTAGCCTTACTTTTAAGGGGTTTTTTATCTGCCATTTATTATTTGAAAGATAACATTTAATCACAACACTATCCTGATATCGAAGATTAAAGATATAAAAATCCCAGCTGGCTTTGGTAAACTGAAAAACAATGCTTGCAAATAATGGAAACAATATAGTGTATTTTATGGTCATTCCTTAAAAAAAAAAAAGCTGCCTCTTTCATTCTGAACCGGTTTGATGATCAAAATTCACAGGTGTTTTCAAAAGTAGCCTGTACTGTGTTGCAGGCTTAAGGTTTTTGAAGCCCATGTTCATTAACTTTATGAATATGATCTTCCTATTATAATTTTTATCCCCTCTGGTTGGACTAGGTAAAATTGAGGATTGCAATTTTTTTTTAAAAAAAAATGCAAAATCTGGAGTCAGGATGGGAAACAAACTGCTTCAAGTTGAACTGTAGGGAAAGCCCCTCTTTCAATCTGACTTTACGAAATTTAGCTTTGATCCTTTTGATCTAGGTGGTTTTATGTTTTATCCCGGTTTTTAATTATTTTGGGGGGCTTTATTTGATTTTTTTTTTAAAGAAAAGGACAACACTTTAGCGTCTTTCAGCAGGAAGTAATTAAAAAAAAGGATTATAATTGTCGTTATCACTGACCGATTTAACCCTACGGGACAACGGCAAAAAAACCCGACAAATGGTTTTTATCATGGGATAAACGGAGGACTTTCTCGGGCTTCGGCCGGGCGAGCCCCCCCCACC
>JANHFO010003655.1:117839-134506 GCA_032468095.1 Pareas carinatus | reverse complement strand
TTGGTAATTGAAATTCCACATATTGTAAGCTATAATTTTGTTTATTGTTGACCAATAAAAAATTTTATTATAAAAGACTATTTAAGATAGGTAGTAAACTAAAGCCGGCTAGGTTAAATCTTGTATTTTTGAAGGATCTGTGCACAAACAGTGGTTCAGTTACCTATTCAGGGAGACAGGGATTGAAATGTTTATAGAGAACTTCATTGTTACAATCAGCTGTTTTCTTGAAATCCCCACCTATTAGTCTATATGCACCAGGGAACTTACTCAGGCAAAGAGACCAAGAGGAAAGAATCAACTTGGTTACAGATTTGGGTGATCTAGAAATGGAGCTGTTGGGGAGGAAGATGGAAATTAATACACAGTAAGGAAAAATTGGTCAAAAATTAATAAAGCTTTCTCAAACTCAGGTAGCAGCACAATAGATGAGCATTACTGAACTCCCTCTCATAACTGCTTCAGTGTAGAATATATTCCAGAGAACCTACAGAAATCGTCTGTGTTTCCAGATGCTATGGCTTCAAAAGAATAATATTTGTTTTTAGACATTTCATGTTCCCTTTAATGATTTTTAAATTTAAAATTTTTGTAAGGGATTTCTAATTATGCCTATACACATCTTTCACAATAGCAGCTTACGGTCACTGCAAAGTTCTGGGAGGAAAGCCAAGCCAGTGAGAAAGAATGGCATAAGCCCCAGAGTTCACAATCTCAGCCTGCAACCACCAACACAGTAGAGTGCTCCACCAACTCCAAGGTTAGGACTAGATAAGCACAGGGAGCAAACACCCTTGATTTAATTAAAGAGACCATACAGACATTAATCAACTATAAAGCAGATGAGGAAGAACTACGAACTCAGTTGCTTGGCACTTTTTCTGCAGAAGAACGAACAGTTATAGTCTACGCAAACTTGGAGCATTTGAATCAACTGCTGCAACTGAGTCTATCAACACTTTGTTGTCCTCTAGCTGTCTTCCTGCTGAAATGCTGAGAAGGTCATTCTCTGAATGCTTAACATCTCCTCCCCCCAAAAAAATAACATTAAAAAGGTGCACAAGCCTCAAAACATTCAGATAAATGAAGGGAACACTAGGTGTTCACAATCCTTCTATAAACCTCCCGCATGATCTCCCCACAGGTAACAATCTACAAAGAATAGACTACATCTCCATCCCAACTGGTTTCCCATATATGGATCTTGGCTGTATTCATCAATGGCTGCTCCATTTAGTACTATCACTACTTGCTGTTCCTCCTTACAAGTGAACTCTCTGCACAGAAGCCTTGAACATGGTCAACCCTCTGACTCTGACTCTGGTCATGTTTGCGCTGCCCATGATACTTCCCCTATGGACACCATCCAGCCTAATTGGCTTTCTATCTACTCTTTGTGTGGCTCCCTGTAAACAATTATTCAGAGACAGCACCCCAAATAAACCAGCAAATTAACAGCTACATCGCTGTATCTTTTCTTAGAACATAGATGGATTGAGCTCTGAAGCAATCATATCCTGATTTTCTTACATTTCTGTCCCAATTTACTATGCTTTTTGTTTGTTTAAGTTTTTTTCCCCAGGAGGCATGAATGTTGAGGACATTTTCAATTGCCCAACTACTTTTTGCTAGTCCCTGCACAACCTAGCTTCAAAGAGACAGACTGGAGGGTGGTGGTGCTGGTGGTTGTGGTGGTCTATGTTCTGTCTTCTAAATCTCTTGGCCCCAAATTCCTTAGCTGCTCTTTTTTATATATTCTCTCCTCTCTCCTCATCAGCTTTCCGTAGGTTGGAGGCACAATGTTGGTTTCACTAGGTTCATTTTGTTGACTTTTTATACTTACTCAAGGGTCAAGTGCCCCTTCAGACTTTGCTCTCTCAGACATCTTCCTGTGGGATGAAATATGCTCAGGTTTTCATTCCTTCTGAATTTGCACTTAGAACTGTGTACAAAACAGCTCAGCCAGTACATTCTGCCCACAGCATCATTTCTCCCTTTTGATTGACGCTTGAATTACACTCTTGTCAATTGCCTCACAAAGAATTCATAGAAAATATCCTTACAATTGTTAACCATATAAATGCCAGTGAGAGTGAATTATTTAATATAGTCATCCCAACTTGTTTATCTCAATTGTTTGAGATGCCACGTGTCTTTCACCAGAAACAATCTTTTTTTTAAGTAAAGAAAAGTTATTTTTCTTGTCTTGACTGCTGATTGAGACTTTTAGCTAGAATAAAATGGCATCTGACTCTGTCCTGCATGTTGTATAAGCGGCTTTGAGAGACCACAAAGACATTGTTTTGACACTATTGGGATTAATGTGTCATTTTTTTTTGAGTTCCGTTCAAATGGTTTATATAAATCCTTCTCAAGTATCATTTATTACACCAAGCAAGAAAACCAACCAAAAGATTCAACACATTTCCTGATATGTATGTACAGAATATTTTTTTGAAAAAATATGATATTTGTGTGTGTGACATTTTGTAGCAGAAGGGAACTTTAAAAAAATGAAAACCATCCCAATATGTACAAAAGTGCTTAGGTAGAAAAATGTGTAAATTCTTTCCTTTTTTGTCAGGCATTTAAATAAATCACTTCAGCAGGAAAATTGTTTATCTTGATTTCACTGGGCTTTTAAAAGTTTATGGTTTAAATTCTTCCCCTCTTCTATAACATCGCTACAAATTACCTGAGTCAAAGAACTGGTTGCCAAAACATAAATCTTTTGAGAATTCGTGTGCATTTTCAGAAGAAAATACATATCCTTTTTCTTTCCTTTTTAATTACATTATTGAATGTTTACTGAATACTGACCTCCTTCCTTTCTTAGGTCTACCAGAACCAAAGAAAGAATCTGTATTTCAGGGATTGGGAACTGAAGAAGGATTTTATACATCAAAAGATTTTCTACCGCTGGTGACTATGGCAAGTAAACCAGGTATATATGCTATGTTGTTTTGTTATGCTGTGTATGTGCAATACTTATATGTCATCTTTTATATTGATTGATGTGATACATTACATAATGTAATAACATTCATTCACATTTCAAAACAATTAAAAGAATGAATATTGGAGAGAAACACAAAATAACCAAGGCAATGAATCAGATTTCATTGTAGTTCAATAGCATAATAGTTCAACATTTTTTCATCATTGCTATTGGGTCTATTGGGTTTTTAACTACCATTGTCCCTAGTTAAGACATGTGCAGAAAAACAGAACCATATTTTTTACCAGTTTCAATTCAATTTGATGAAAATGAATTTGTCATTAAAATGTATTTCAAAAGAGAAAATAATTTTGATGAACTTTCATTATATCATTTTATAATAAGACTTCACTTGGATATGTGTGTGTGTGTATAAGATGCTGAGATTCTAGGAAGAGTACAGAGAAGAGCAACAAAGTTGATTAGGAAGCTGGAAGTTAAAACATATGAAGGATGGTTGCAAGAATTGAGTGTGTCTAGTTTAATGAAAAGAAGGGCTAGGAGTGACATCTTAGCAGTCTTTCAAAATATAAGAGGCTGCCACAGAGAAGAAGGAGTCAACCTATTCTCCAAATCGCCTGAAGGGAGAACAAGATGCAATGAATGAGAACTAATCAAGGAGAGAACCAACCTAGAAATAAGGAGAAATTTCCTGACAAAACAATTCATCAGTGGAATGACTTGCCTTATGAAGTTGTGGGTGCTCCATAACTGGAGATTTAAGAAGAGATTGGAGAATGATTTGCCTAAAATGGTATAGGGTGAAGAGGTTTTACAAGTTGACAAAGAAAGAAAGGGAGTCTGTATTCGTTTTATCTGTATTTGGATAAAAAAACAGATATCTTGCCTCAGGGAAAAAAACCCATGGTATAGGGTCTTATGCTTGAGCAAGGAGTTGGACTAAACAACTGTTATTTCATAGACACAGTGTAGTTGAGAGGGAATAATTCTTTTTCCAACAGGCTGCAGCATTTCTGGTTGTTTATGTAACAATAACAGTATAGCGTAGTTGGAAGGAAATGCTTCTCTGTCAGAAGTATTGAAAGTCATTTTTTAAAATTCTTTTTTCCTCCAAATCTCATATTAGTCAAATACTTGAATTGTGAGTTACATTTTTTTTAGGGACTCTTCTTAAAACTCCTATTTTCTTTATGTATTTATTCACTCTCAATTGCCTGGGACTAGGCTATCTTATATTCCTCTTAGAGCAGTGATGGTGAACCTTTCAGAGATTGAGTGCCCAAACTGCAACCCAAAAGCCACTTATTTATCACAAAGTGCCAATGCGGCAACACACACCTCTGTGTGGCCATCAGTGACCCCCCTGTATGCCCCCATCCCGCCCATGGCCTACATGAGTGTGTCACGGACCTTCCAGCAGTCTACCCCAGCTTCCGTGGCCTGCTGTGAGCTATGATCCCCTCCAGCTTAGCTCTTCTCCTCTCTCACCTTTGCCACAGACTCCAAATCGCATTTGAACCACCTTCCTTACCCCAGACAGGGGAGGCAGGAGGAAGCGCTCCCATTCAGCAGAGGAGTAAGTGATGTCAGAAATATCCTCAGGCGCATGTGGAGAAGGGAAGGGAAGCCCCATGTCCCTCTGGCTTTCTAGTAAAGAAATCTATGCTGGGGCGAGGGCGCATGTGCCCATAGGGAGGGCTCTGACTGCTGTCTCTGGCACCCGTGCCATAGATTTGCCACCACTGTCTTAGAGTCTCTGTTTACTCAGCAAGAAAAAAATAATCCCATCAGCCACATTAGGCAATCAACTCTCAACACATTTCTTGCTATCAGTATCTATTCAGGAGATAACCTTTCACTTTTCATAACTCAGTAGAGCTTCATCATAATCATATAGGAACTCAGTATTTAAAGACATATGACCAAGGAAAATCATAGGAAAGATAGATGTCCATTAGGTGTACAATTTCCTCATTGGTTAATAGCTATCATGTAGAACTAGTAGATCATAAATAAAGGCCGTTCAGTATATAACAATATTTCTTTGGGACCATTATAGATTTGATACGGCTCTGGTCTTAATATAGATGCACTTGGACAGATTTTTGCCTGATTGTTAGACAAATATTTTAATATAATTATTTAAAATAATTTTATGGTCATCTATTTTATACATGTTATTTCAGGCAGATTAAATCTGGTTCAAGCATTGTAGTCATCCTTTTGGAAGCTGCCAAAAACCTCTTCTACTTGCTAGTGGTCTTACACAGTAATATATGTAAATAATTCACCTTATGGATAGGCTATAGGAAAAATCTCTACTGCAGCTGCTGCAGTGATAAGCTAAAGTGTAAATTAGCATATATGTAGTCCATTTCACTGCACCAATTCTATAATGCTGAATGGTTTACATGTATAGTACATAGTGTCTTAATTGACTGGAAGTTTCATAGCATGAGTAGTTCCAGAAATAGTTAACCTATTCAAAAAGAAAAAAACAAATTAATTTTATGAGCCTCACAGATAACATTATGAAACATTTGACATATAGAAATCGGATGTTCATATTGATAAATGTGGCTATAAAATAAGAGTATCTACAGCAGGGATCCCTAACCTTCAGGCCCTGTTAGGTACCAGGACAGCGGCGGACAGGTGAGCAAAGCTTGATCTGTGTATGCATAGGATCTAGGTTGTATGCAACCCCATACCCCCATGGTCCATGGAAGAATTGTCTTCCATGACACCAGCTCCTGGTGCCAGAATGGTTCTGGGCCAATTATCAAGACTAGAGCAAGGGTGTCAAATCCAAGGCCTGCTGGCAAGATCTGGCCCATGGCCTCCTTGGATCTGTCCCGTGGGGCCGCCCTGATGGCCAGGGCAGTGCTGGTGGAATGGGGACATAGCAGGGGGTGGGGATGTAGCCACAGGATGGTGGCAGCGGCTGTAGGATGATGGTCCACGGCCGCAGCTGCAGCCCTCAGTGAAATTGAGTTTGACGCCCTCTGATCTAGAGGATGATTTCTATATGTTTCTCTGAGTAAATTTTACTTCATTTTTACTTTATATAGAGTCAGCTTAATGTTTTTTGTTGATAAAATTGTATTTGAGGTTCTAAACTCTTGCTGTGAAAATTCATGACTAAGAGAGCACAAAGTGAAGAATTATAGACTATTGATATGGTAAAAACATATTCTTATGAAGAAAAATATCAGAGGTTCCTCCAGGTTATAGGTTTCTGTTATTTATGTTATCATTTCAAAAATCACAGTAATTTATTTAATTGTTTAAAAAGTAAAACAATACTAAAATGACTTTAAAGTCCCTCCTCCCCCAGTTTTTCTTAATTTTCTGGTGCAGTAATAAACGTTTGTTTACCTATACCATGTAAACTATTTTTTTCCCTACACAATGCTTTTTTAAAAATAAAAGAATTGGAAACAGTTGGAATTATACCAAAAACCATAATAATCTTACGTTTCTATCAAGCTGTAAACATGAAGGTCATAGATTGCTGAACAACATTGTTCGCATTCAGGCTATGACCTTGCAGATTTATACTAAGGCTTATCTCCATTGTGTCCTGAACTGCCAACTTTCTGGTTGACTCCCATTCCCGCACCAGCTCTGGCCAATCTAGCAATTTGAAAGCATGCAGATGCATGTAGATAAATAGGTACCATTTCAGTGAGAAGATGAGCACCTGTCGCTAGAGTCGGACACAACTGGACAAGGGAAGCCTTTACCTTTTTCTTTTAATCCGCATTGCACATGGAAGCATATTTTTAACAATCTAAAGATATACCCCATCGGTCTTCTGTTTGGAACACTTTATCAACATAATAAAGTGGTTTAGGGAAATGTTTCATAAAAAAGAACTATACAGTAAGTACCCCAGATGTGTGTTAAAAGTATTCAGTGAAGAAAAGAAATCTATGTTAACCACTTTTCTGTTTTCACAATGACCAACGAGATGTCTTTCAGAAGCCCACAGATAGAACAACTTTGCATGCCTCCAACAATTGTTATAAGTGATTTCACCCTATGTGTATAGCAATGTGGTATTTCCCTTGAATTGATTAATCTGAACATTTTGGGGTGATTCATCAGTCTCCAGAAGTTCCAGACCAGGAAGTTATATATTTTGTCACAAGCACAATATGACCCTAAAATGGGGAGTAGATCTACAGTTTTCCTGATTTCCTGATTTTGAGACTAAGGTGATATTATGAACAGTGAACACTAATAATCTTTTCTTCCTTGAATTTTTCTAATTCCTTTTTTAAATGTGTTCTAAATTAGTGCTGAAACAAGATGACTTATAAGACTATTTTAAATAAAATCTGTAGAAGAAGCCAATATTGTCAAAGATAGATTCCACTGATGAACAGAACATCTTGTAACTTGGATGGATTTCCCCCTTTTTTCATTTCTCAAATAATTTTGATGCTGACAAGAGAGGAGTCAAAGGCTTAATTTTTTGAACACAACAATCTTGAGTTGGTTGCATTTAGTCTGACAAGGCTGTACAATATCTTCTCCCCCCCCCAAGTGCATTATACTTTATTTCCTGCCAAGACAGGAAGGCAATGCTACTAAAGGTACTGACTATGAAATTACATGTATGAGCATATCTTAAAAGTGGGAATAAAACTCTCAATGAAGCAGAATAATTTGATAGTGACTCTCCATGCATGGAAACGGCAAGATGCAATTTTACACTGCTTCGAGTACAAGTGTCGTTTGAGCTGTCATGCAGAAATAGTTTTTTCTCCTTGAAAATGGGGTTTTCCTTTCATCATTCAGGAATATGCGGCTGTCGCTCTTCATTGCCATCAATACAGGGAACCGTGATTGTTCTTGGAGCAGGCGATACTGCCTTTGATTGTGCAACATCAGCTTTGCGGTGTGGAGCCCGTCGTGTTTTTGTGGTCTTCAGGAAAGGATTTACCAATATACGGGCTGTTCCGGAAGAGGTAAATTTCATAATATTGCAGTAAGGGACATATTAATAAAAAAATACTTTAGAAGTATAGCATGCTGATTTATTATTATTTTGCTCAGGCCAAATTACATATTGCATACAGTCCGTGCAACATCTACACAATTTTAAAAATAGAAAAAAACAAAAAAATCAAATAACAGCTGTTGCAAAGGAAGGCCCTATCCCATAGCAGAATGAGAGTTGGTCTACAAGCAAATAGCAATAGCAATAGCACTTAGACTTATATACCACTTCACAGTGCTTTACAGCACTGTCTAAGCAGTTTAAAGAGTCAGCCTATTGCCTCCAGCAATCGGGGTTCTCATTTTACCGACCTCGGAAGGATGGAAGGCTGAGTCAACCTTGAACCGGTGAGGATCAGACCCCTGCCAGTCAGCAGAATTAGCCTGCAGTGCAGCGCCACCATGGCTCTTCAAAGCACAATTATTGCTTGTTCCCTATCCTGATTTTTCTTTCATGTCCCTGTTTAGAAATAAAAAGAAGTAATACTGTTGAGAGGAGTGGAAACAATTCTGTCCTAAATCCCTGGAATATATCTCACTTCATCTTTTCTACATGAAACCCTGGGAAACCAAATTCCAAAAATCTTGATCATCTTGATTATTTCACAGGCATGAGTCCAATAAATTATACTCTTTGTAATCATATAAAACAAAATCTTCTCATATATATACCAAATCAAATCATATCTTGATGAATGCATAGAATAAACTACAGGTTTTATAACTGTGAATAGGTAGGTGCATGTATGCACACATAAACACAGAGCTTAATATTGAAATTGAGCAGAGCTGAATATTCAAGTCCTTTACTATACTTTTCTTATTTTGTATTTGATGGACAATCCAGCCAAGGTTGTTCAGACTTTTGGATCAGTGTGAATTTTGATGGAATTTCAATCTAATGATTACTGCAATAACAACATGTGTGGACTTAAACATATTGGTAATTCAGCTTCCTTTTTTTTCTTTCAAAAAATTCTTATAACTGGAAGTTTACTAAAGTGCAAAAAATGGGCTGTAAGGGGAAAAAATGAATGAAGAAGGTGATACTGATCATACCTGAATCTTCCATCCTGATAATGACAGTCCACTCTAGAGTTAATTCACCTTGCTACCTATCAGAATAGAAATACTCTTTAAATGTAGAGGAACTACACTGCAACTGATAAGATGAAAGTGCCCAGTTTTCATGAATATATCCAAGTTTAAGAAGCTGGTACGTTAAGGCTCATGAACCAAATAAATCTGTGGCATTTTTTCCATCTAAGTAGTCCTCAACGTATGACCACAATTAAGCCCAATATGTCTGTTGCTATGTGAGACAGTCATTAAGTGAATTTTGCCCCCATTTTAGGACCTTTCTTGCCACAGTTGTTAAGTGACTTATCACTGCAGTTGTATTAGTAACATAACCATTAAACAAATTATAGTTTTCCCATTGAGTTTGCTTGTCAGAAAGTCACAGAAAGACACTGCAACTGTCATAAATATGAGTCAATTGCCAAGCGTCTTAATTTGGATTCCATGTTCATGGAAATGCTGCCAGTGTTGTAAGTGTGTAAAATGCCCATAGGTTACTTTTTTCAGTGCCATATAAATCTAAATAAATAAATAAATAAATAAATAAATAAATAAATAAATAAATAAATTGTAACTTTGAACAGTCACTAAATGAACTGTTGTAAGTCGAGGACTGCCTCTACATATATTATTTATTTTTATTTGTCAAGTTATATCCCACCTTCCCTCCAGAATTTCAAGGTGGCATCACTTTGTCTTCTCTGATTTCACCCACTCGACATGTAATTTCGGGAGGTAGATAAGACTGAAGAAAAAGCAGATAATTCAAAGCCACTGACGTATTACACAATATCATGTACTGAAGATCAACCAGAAATTGTAGATAACTGTGTGAAATAATAGATATCTTTAGAAATTAAAATATTGAATTTAGGAGTAAAATGCAAATATTTAAACTATAACTTAATTTGGAATTAAATTTGCAGTTCCTGTAAACATCAATATATACTGAGCTGCTGATTGGCAGTTTATAATCATTTGTCTTATCATGAAGGCTTTTTAGTTTCAGTTTTAATTATTGCAATGTGATCCGATGTCTTTGCTGTAATATATGTGCTACATACCATGAACTACTGCATAATTTACATTAATGAGACACTGAATATGTCCCAGCTAGAAAATATATGGGGAAATACCCCACTCCCTTCAGTAATAGATACACAAGGGAGAGAGGGGTAGCTTAAAGAAAGAAATAAGATTTCAAGATACACAGTTCATATTTTGAAGTGTTTGTCATAGTATTAAAATTTAGGGAAAGATTATTTGGAGCAAGTATAATAAATACATTAATTAATTCAGTACCACTCTAATTGCATCCCACTGGTCTTTGTCTGAAAAACTTTCCTATCACAAGAGAATAAATATTGTTTGGAAATGACAAACTTTCCCCCTAAAATATTAACTAACTTTAGTTTCCTCTCTCTATAAACACACATATATATATTACAACAAATGCCCTCTGCAAACTGCCCTCCACAAACCGTTCAGTCCGCAAAATCAAATCATTCCAAACATGGAATATGACTGAACACAACTTTTGTGCATGTCATGGACAAAACCATTAGAGCAAGACATCTTTAACTATGAGTATCCTAATTGCTATTGTGGTTATATATCACCATTTCTATTAGCACAGTTATAATTTCCACATCATCAGTGAAAAGAAACACACTGAGCCGCAATATTTTTTTTCCTATGAATACATTTTAAGTTCCATACCCAATTTGTCATCCTTTTTTTGTGTGTTACATGCCCATTCCCCCCCCCCCGAAAACTTTTCTATGCTGTGTTAACACTGAAATAATTAGCATCTTGTATGTTTGCAACAAAATGCTTTCCCGGTTGCCAGGCCTTTCACAGTACACCAGATGAGAAAACATTATGGAAGGAAAATAATTGGTTGCTTAGAGAGATGGAGGAAAGGGGGGGATTGACTTTGTTTCTTTATGTTATCTGTGTTGCTTGGCAGGGATCACCATCCTTCCTATTCCCTTTTCTTCTTCATTAATCTGGAGAGCTGAGAGCTGGTCAGGCAGTTGCTGTAAGTAACTGGTAGGAAAATGCTAACAGGCTTTAGTTCATCCCTATTCAATGTTTATAATCCCAGCTGTCCAAAATAACATTACTGCCCTAAGCAGAGATGAAGACTGTCTTCTCTCCATACATCGTATAATAAACCAAGTTTGAACCCTGTGCTTTCCGAATTACCCAGAATTGGGTAAAATTCACACACCCCTTTGGATAATGATATACAAACCCATTACCTAGGGACATTTAAATCAACCCAAAGTGTTTTTCCTATGTTGGGTAAAAAGGACTTTCTGATAAACGGTTTAAAAAGTACTGGTTTAATCCATCTTGTTTATTTATTTATTAGTTAAAATTTTTATATAGCCCACCATCTCACTACCATGACTCTGAGCAGCTTACAAATACAAAAGCACTCCCAAAAATAGAATTAAAAATATCATTTCAAACAATGAAAAAGAAAAAGACTTAATCTGTGGGATAGCATTCTACATTTTCCTAATAGATTTTCAATCAACCTAACTATCTCCAGGCTATATGACAAAGCCATGTCTTAAGGAAATTCTTCTGGAAGATTCCCTGTCAGGGGGAATTATGTTCTTCATTTTAAAAATATCTTGCTCTAGTTTGCACTCCTAATAGGCCTGGTGGTCTCCCATTTAAGTACTAACTAAGGTTCTGACTTTGCTTAGTGTTTTTGAGATCAGCCAAAGTTGGCCATATGAAGCCATCAGATGTGAATTATTTCAAGCATTTTTGTTTTGCTCCAAGTAAAATTGCACTGTGAATATTGAAGGCTATGTGTTTGTCTGTGAGGTTCCCCTGTAACAATATCAAGAAATGCGACTACTGGAATGTTCATTCTTCCAAGTATAGGATCTGGTCTAATATGTTCTCACCTTTCTGAAGTTGTTTCAGATTGCGGCCTCATATAACACATATTCCTTTGATTTATTCCCAAATTGTGCACTGTTGTTAAGCCACCCAAAAAAGATATGCCTCCTTGAAGATCTTTTTTAAGCAGAAAAAATATTTCAATTTTCAAGGGGAATGGTAGCTAAATACTACTAGAAGTGCTATACAGAAAGATACTGAAAATCAGGACAATGTATAGCTCTGTCCCCTGTTATCAAAATAAATTCATCAAGTTTGCCCTGCTGTTGTCCTTTTTTGCAAAAGTGGTTCTGTGTAGAGTTTGAATATCAGTTTGTACTCTGATTGGTACCTTTTCGTGTATGTTTCTTTCTATCAGCTCTGCTGCTGAGCTAAGCTGTCAAAGAAATCCAACAAAAGTGGGATATTGCAAATTAAATTTCACTGCTTTGTTTGCAATCACTACTATTTTTATGACATCACTATTTACTCTACTAGAATACAATATGGTCATCCAGTCTGTTTGAAGATCATAGATATACACATACACTATATTGCCAAAAGTATTGGGATGACTGCCTTTACATGCAGATGAACTTTAATGGCATCCCAGTCTTAGTTCGTAGAATTTAATATGGAATTGGCCCACCCTTTGCAGCTAGAACAGCTTCAAGTCTTCTGGGAAGGCTGTCCACAAGGTTTAGGAGTGTGATTATAGGAAATTTTGACCATTCTTCCAGAAGCACATTTGTGAAGCCAGGCACTAATGTTGAATGAGAAGGCCTGGCTCGCAGTCTCCTATAATTCATCCCAAAGGTTTTCTATTGGATTGAGGTCAGGACTCTGTGCAGGCCAGTCAAGTTCTTCCACACCAAACTCACTCATTCATATCTTTATAGACCTTGCTTTGTGCATTGGCGCACAGTCATGTTGGAACAGGAAGAAGCCATCTCCAAAGTGTTCCTATAAAGTTGGGAGCATGAAATTGTCCAAAATGTCTTGGTATGCTGAAGCATTAACAGTTCCTTTCACTGGAACTAAGGGGTCAAGTCCAAACTCTGAAAAACCACACCATAATCCACCTTCCATCAAGCTTTACACTTGGCACAATGCAGTCAGGTGAGTACAGTTCTCCTGGCAACTGCCAAATCCAGACGTGTTCATCAGATTGCCAGAGAGAGAAGCATGATTTGTCACTCCAGAGAACACATCTCCACTGCTCTGGAGTCCAGTGGCAACATGCTGTACACCTCTGCATCCAGCGCTTTGGTATATATATCACTTGGTGATATATGGCTTTGATGCAGCTGCTCAACTCTGGAAACCCATTCCATTCAGCTCTTTATGCACTGTTCTTGTGCTAATCTGAAGGCCACATGACATTTGGAGGTCTGTAGCTATTGCCTCTCCAGACAGATAACAATTTCTGTGCACTGTGTACCTCAGCATGTGCTGACCCCACTCTGTGAGTTTACCTGGCTTACCACTTCATGGCTGAGTTGCTGTTGATCCCAGTTGGTTCCATTTTGTTATAATACCACTGACAGTCGATCATGGAATTTTTAGTAGCAAAGAAATTTTACGGATGGACTTATTCCATAGATGGCAATCACGTTTGAATTCACTGAGCTGAGAGGTACTCATTCTTTCTGCATGCCTAGGTGCTTCATTGTACACACCTATGGCCATGGAGGTGCTTGGAACACCTGAACCCAATGATTTGGAGGCAATATGGTGTATGTATATATATTTAGAACAAGATCTATAAAAAAAAGTGTTGAGCAAAAGCTTTATTTACTTTATTTGTATCCCACCTTTATTATTTTTACAAATTAAGGCAGCAAATATATTCAGCATACCTTCCTCCTCTTATTTCCCCCACAACAAAAACCTTATGAGGTGAATTGCCTGAGAAAGAGTGACAGGCCAGAAGTCACTCAGCTGGCTTTTATGGTAAACCAGAACTTGAATTCACAGTCGCCTGTCTTCTTGCCTGGCGCCTTAGCCACTAGCTCAAACTGGCTGTCTTACTAATTCAGCAAAGGGTTCTGCAAGAGAGCATGATTCATTATTTAAAGGTTTTTGGAAGAAATAGCTTCCCATTCCACCTAAACTGGGAAGTGTCCCCTTTAGCTTCAGTTCAGTTCCATACATATGTTCACATACCATGTTGGTCTGTAAATAGAGTATCCTATACTTGTGAAAAACCTGAAAATAAAGCATGCCAATTTCCCATTCTGAACAATAACAACAAAAAACCTGAGTTTAATTTCTTTAAATACACTTCTTTAGGGAAAAACAAAGAAATGATGGCTATTTGAAATAGGAATTGGTAAAATTGTAATTTATTTGTGATAGAGCGTAAACTCTTTTTTTACAACTCTGAAACCCCTACCTTAATTTGGGGTAGAGCTAGGGTGGCTGGATGGATCTGAGTGTTTACTGGCCGGATGACCTTTCTGACTCCTACTTGGAGTTCATATATATTTTTCTTTGCACCCTAAGAGAGAAACATCTGCTGTAGAATTGAACTTTTAACCTTCCGATTGTGAGGCAAGCATCTTACCACTAGATTAACATGCCCCTCATTTTCCACAGAGGATGCAGCCTTATTAATTCAAAATATTTTGAAAGAATAAAAAAAATGAGCAAAAGTAGTTATAAGGTACCTTTCAAATATATGAAAATGAATGATCAAAATATTTCTTCCCCTTTTTTAAATTGTAGACCTTCCCATTTTTTACTGAAATCATTTGTAGATTTCGATATTTTGGGCATCTTAAGCACTAGCTCATAATGAAATTTATCTATGAGTACTTGATTTTTCTAACATTGACTATTAATTCATTTTTTTTAGTAATGGAGTATAAAGTAATAGTTTTTTATAAAATCAAGCTAATTTTCATTTGCGGTTTAAAATACAAAAGTATGTTAACAGATGTTGATAACTTTTCTTTTTAAAAAAAGCCCACTCTTCCAGAAAACAGGTTGGCACATAATATTTGAGCCAGTTTTCATTTAATCAAAATATAATATTATTAATGTAGTATTGAAATTTAGAGAAATAATTGCAAGGAAATATTAAAAAACCAATAGCTATATATTAAATAGTTTTCTGTAAATTATACATAATTTTATTTTTCTTTTCCAGATGGAGCTTGCAATGGAAGAATACTGTGAATTCCTACCTTTTCTTTCTCCTCAGAAGGTTGTAATAAAAGGAGGAAAAATTGTTGCTATGGAATTTTTCCGGACTGAGCAAGATGAAGATGGAAATTGGAATGAAGATAAGGAGCAAACTGTCCGTATGAGAGCAGATATAGTGATTAGTGCCTTCGGTTCAACCTTAAATGATCCTAAAGGTATTTTTCTATAGTCACAAGGCTTACATACAGTCAAGCATGTAACATTCCAGAGGGAAGAATAAGCAAATAGGTAGTTTTCAGCTTGCAGTCAATATCTTAGTGATCATTTGAATTTACAATGGATCTCCACAGAGCTACTGCTGCACCGTCTCACAGTCATGTGATTACATTTTGGGCACATGGTCACCAGCGCACCTTTATGGCCAGTTGCTGCATCCCACAATCACATGACCACAATTTGCAATGCTTTTTGCTGGTTTCTGGGTTTATTTCCATAAAAAAAACCTTATAAAGGAAAACTGAGTCGCTTGTGGTGTTTGCTTAATGACCACCACAAAAAAATGTCAAAAAATTGGATCTGGTTTTGTGATGCCTCAATTTACCACAGCAAGACTCGCAACTGTAATTCTGGGCTCAATTATAGTCATGAGTTGAGGGATTGTCTCCTGATGTGTATTTTATTTATTAAGGCCAAATTTTGGAGCATCCTAAATGAATACATTTCAAGTACCTAAAACTATATATGTAAACGACTATTACCTTTTTAAATAGCCCATAACTTTGCTACTTTATTCATGGATAGCATACTGGCTCTTTTACTCCTGTCAATAATCTTGTATGGAAGACCAAAACCTTTGGTCTCATCCAACTTTGCTTCAAACCTAAAGAGGTATACCAAACTGTAGATATCACCGGCTTTTTTATTCTTATTATTTTATTACATTTGCATCCTACCTTTTCTCTGGAATCTTGGGTTAAAATACTTTATCCTTTAATTTTACCCTCACCACAATAATCCTACGAGGTTCAAAGTGTGACTTGAACATAAGTATTCTCAAATGAAAACCAAGACCTTAATTATTATATTATACTATACTAGCAATCTGTACCCATGCTACACTACGCGCTTAGTATTGTGGGCTCTGTAAGCTCTGCGGGTCCCGAAAAAGTGATCCGCGAGCCTGGGGGAAGATCCTAATGAAGGCCGGAGCCTCTCTGGAGGAGTCCCCCAGGCCCGTTGATAATTTTTTAGGCCCGCACAGAGCTCGGGGATGCTTCTAAGCAGGTGAGCCGCCAGTTCTAGAGGCCTCCCGAAGCTCCGCAGGGGCAGAAAAAATGATCGACGGGCCTGGGAGACCTCTCCAGAGAGGCCTGAGGCCTTGATTAGAAGCTCCACCCAGACCTACGGATCATTTTGTCGGGACCCGTGGAGCTTCAAGAGACCTTTAGAACGGGCGGCTGAGGTGCTCAGAAGCGTCCCAGAGCTTGGCAGGGCCCAAAAAATTGATCCGCGGGGCTGGGGGAAGCTTCTAATAAAGGCCGCAGGCCCCACTGGAGAAGTCCCCCACGCCCGC
>JANHFO010003655.1:64660-79226 GCA_032468095.1 Pareas carinatus | reverse complement strand
TTGGTTCACATGCACAATTTCAAAGTGTATTTTTTAAGAATTGATATCTTAAAAGAAAATATGTTCAGTAATATCTAATGTCTATTTTGGATTTCATACACGCTAAAATACCAATCATATTTTTTAAAAAAAATTACAGTTAAATATGCCTACAAACATTTGTTTGGCCCATACCAGACTCCTTGGTCAACAAATGGGTCTCATAAACTTTGTAAGAAATAAAAATAATGTCTATCCAGATGCCCAGAACAAGGATAAAAGTGAACAGAGTCCCAGAAAGTGTCCTAAAAATGGATGAGCATAGGAGATGACAAGTAGTAATCTGATAAACTGTTATACCCATTTGGTGATGGGCAAGTTATTGCGTAATCTTATGGACTCATTCATAACTTATTCTCAAACTTCCAAATGGAGCATTAACGCAACAAGCATCTTTTACATGGCAAGAAAAAATTCCTATCTGATCATGCACAGACTTTCTACTAGTTAATATAAGCATAACCAAGTACCTTTCAGTGGTTGGAGGATTATGTCCATTAGACTCAATCTGTGAGATTTAATACTATGAGTAAGTTTTTTATTTCCTGGATTGTAAATAAACCTGACCCAGTAGCAAAGATTCTCTCTGTCTCTGTCTGTCTGTCTGTCTGTCTCTCTCTCTCTCTCTCACACACACACACACACAAATACACACAGAGAGATACAGACACACACACACACACACACACACACAGAGAGAGAGAGCAGCTGCCAAAACAGCAGTATACAGTTTAGGCTGACAAAAAGTTCAATCTCTAGATAGACCACACACATGGTTTCCCCCTTCCCTATTTGTTATATAATATCATATGTTGCTTTTTGTCTAGAACTGTGTAGTACAGGGATTTGAGGGTGCTAGAAATGTAGTAGTAGTTGTGTGTTAGAATGCACAGAGTGGAGAAGGCTGTCACAGCAGTCAATAAGATCTGAGAGGTGTTGACTAATTGCCTGCTAATTACACAGTAAATTGTCTAATTAAGCTGATGGTTAATTAGGGTGCGCTTGCACAGCAGTCTTGTGGAATTTTTGTCTGATGTCTAGGAAACAGCTTGTGTAATTGGCAAACTGGTAAAGACTGGCAGAAGACATGACTAGAAAGCACATTGCCAGTAGATGACAGAATAATAATATCTTTTAAAATAATCCGTGCCTTGTGTATATTAATGGATTTGTTTGGTTCCATAGTTGTATGTCCTGTATTTAAGGAAAGTGCTCTTCTAATACAACTTCATCATTACCAGTTTTTTAAATAAATCTTTGCAAATTTTCTTAAAATTTCAATCTCAATTTTAATAATGGGTAGATTGTTTAAATTCTTACTATTCTTTTATTTAAGAAACTAATACATTTTAAAAATCTGATCCTATACTTTCTACATTTATATCTACTCTTATATTATAGTCATTGGTTGATGAAGATTTAAAATTCTGAAACTTAGAAATTTAATAAAACTATAAACATGTGAAATAAGGCTGGCTTTAAATTAACTAATAAACCATACTCCTTAGGATTTAATTTCTTTTAAAATATTAAAGACTTTTAAAGTCATTGAGAAATGGCATCACTAATAAAAATTATTTCTCTATCTTTCATCATGTTGTATGATTGGAGCAGCTAATCGCAGATCTGTTTTTGCACACTGTCAAGCATTTCAAATCACATTGCTCTCATATGATGTCATGATTTGAGTTGAGTTGAGTTGAAGTGATGTAGGTTTTCCTCTTTGGATAGAAGGGAAAAATAGAGCAGAATGAATGTATTTAGAATAACCAAGAAAGAAAATTTAGGATGGATAGAAAGAAACCTTTCAATCTAACCATGAGCAAATCAAACCTTCTCCATTATACCTTTCTGTCACAGAAATAAAGGCATGGTGAATTTGCAAAGCATTAAACTCCATGGAAGTTTGGAAACTCCTAAGAGAGACCATGATCTGCTCAAGAGAATATTTTAGAGGGAAAAGAAAGAATATCGGGCAGAAAGAGAAGGCAGAATAGTGAAAATATTGGCAATGTTTATGTATGACAGAGTGAAACATTTTGATGGGTTAAAAGAACAGGGATGAACACATAGAAAAGGTATGATGCAAAAGATTAAACTTTCCATGCACTCACGTTATCCTCCCACTTCTGAATGGTCTTTTCCAATTAATAATAATAATAATAATGCATCATTACTCTTATTAAATATTTAAAGTAAACTACATATATGATGAATATTTAAAATAAAAATTAATTTATTTATTTTAAATATTTTATTAAATAATAAAAATCAAAGCAATGCCTAAAGAATTCTCTCAATATTTTGAAATGTTGAATTTATCAGACCTAAACACCCTAATTTTACAAAATAACAACACTTTGCTTGCCACTGTTTAGTTCCTTAAGTGCTACCTTAATAATTCTGGGTTCTTGGTTAGGACTTGAGTTATTAAGTTTCTGTCAGTCTTAAACTGTAATCTAACTACAAATTTCTCATAGTAATAATACTAACTTTTAATGAACAAAAGTAAATCATATGCATCTGTGTTAATACTATTGCACTTCTTTATTTTTTGTGTGCCTTCAACTCAGTCTGCATTCCTGGCGACTGCCTAGACTAATCTGTGTAATTTTCTTGGCAAGATTTTCAAAAACGATTTGCATTGCCTCCTTCCTAGGGCTGAAAAAAGTGACTGGCCCTAAGTCACCTTGGTTGCTTTTTGCCTAAAGTGGAGCTAAAAATCACAGTTTCCTAGTTTCTACCCTGGCACTTTAACGACTAGATTAAACTGGCTCTTGTTATATACTATTAGTGTAATATTAAAAGAAATATTAATACTATCTCTGTAAAATGTTACGTGATATTACTAAATGATAGTCTTAAAACAATATTATTGAAATCATATTAGTCAAGAACATCAGGCCAGACCAATGTTTTTTTAAATTGACTTTCTGGAGAAAATAAACAGGTATTGAACATCAACTGGTTTGAGATAGCTTATCTTTATGACTTTGATATTCTATGCTATTTAAACTTTCCCAAGAGAGATGGGAAATTCAGTACCGGGCTTTAAAGCTTATAGTGTGAAGAACAGATAAATCAGCACATGTCTACCTCATAGCCAATCCCTTTGCTACATCAATGTTAATTTTCCTTACCTTCTTAATTTATTTTGCTTCAAAATAGGCACTTCAGGAAAGAAAATAAACTTTGAAAAATGAAGAGTAAATTGTGTTTCAAAATACAAAAAATACTTTATTGATCATATCAGTGTGTTAAGAATTGTGTAAAAATGTTAAGGATAATAAAATCATCATATATAAAAATCATCAATTGTATTTTTACTTAGTTTTTTCACTTTTTAAACTTTAAGTAACTGGGCTCATTTTCAGAAGGCAGATGAAAAGGAATGGCATAAACATTTCTAATGAATGCACATTTTCCCAAATGTGCATAAACATTTCTAATGAATGCACATTTTCTGTGGTATATCCCCATTTTTAGCAAGCAATTTCTTCCCATTATAATATATGTTATATTAAGAACTAGCTTGCGATACCCGTGCTCCGTTACGGTGATTACTAAGAAAATTGAATATTGGGAACCTGAAGAGAATCCCCTCCCTTCCTATCTCTTCCTTCTTTCTCTTCTCTTTCTCCTTCTCTTCTTCTCTCTCTCTTTCACTTCTTCCTCTTCTTCTCCCTCTTCCTTTCCTTTCCCTTTCCTACTCCCCTCTTCTTCTTTCTTTTTCTCTTCCTCTTCTCAATTTCTTTTCCTCCCACTTTCCTCTCTTCTCATCTTCTTTTCTTCTTCTATTCTCCCTTACTTTCCCTCTCTCTTCCTCTTCTTTCCTTTCCTGAAGGAAGGAGGGATTTAGGACTTACCATAATGCATGACTCGTCACTGAAATTGGGCATTGTCATAGCTTTTCTCAGCTGCTTTTTGAAAATAATGAAAAGCTTCAGTGTATTTCTGAAAAGTAAAGTATACTTTGATGGTTCAAAGTATAATTGTAATTCTTCTGTAGTTTTGTATTGCTTCATCAATGCCTCAAAATTATTTAATGCTAAATGATTAGAAAACTGTGTATACAGGATTCGGTTCTATATTCAAAGTCTGCACATGTTGACTGTTTCTGAACTCTTATGGGATGTTACTGTACATTAGACAGCATTTCCCATGATTAATATCTCATTAATATGTAGGATATGAAAAAGACCTAATGAAATTAAGACTTACCAGTGAGACACTTCTACCTTTTAAATAAAAGATACCAAGCCCCCAGAGTGCAACAGAATTATGTGAGAGAAAGTTCCATTTAGACATACCAGTAATCTTCATCAATAAAAGTAACAGAAGTACTGAGTGTTCATATTTCTACCTTGTACAATTTTTGTCTTGATGAATATTAGCTGAGACTTCCTTGGAGCTCCTTTTGTGGTAGTGAAGTGGCAGTAGTGTCCAAAGTACAAACTCTCTCAGAAGGTCCATGAATAGGACCACAGCGCAATAAATATTAAATAAGCTGTGGGGGCCCGGACGCGTTCCCTGGACAAACAGGAGCCGGTGCGCCCTACTCCCGTTGCATGTGGAGGTCAGGACGCAAAGTAGGAGAGGGGGAAAGGTGTTGCAGGCGGACCTGGCTGGGAGCAACATTTGGATTGGTGTTTTGTTGGAAGGCAAGAAATAGTAAATAACGCACATAAAAAAGCAATTTTCGTTCCCGGCGGAGCGGTGCATGGTGTTTTGTTTTTGTTTAGCCATTTTCAAGCAATGCATGAGGTTTTTTTAAAGCCATTTTCATTCTCTGCGGAGGGTGAGTGAGGTGCGAAGGTGGGGCACTACTCTGGCTGGGGGGCGCCTTCTGCAACTGAAAATGGCAGAGGGAGAGTGAGGTGCGAAGATGGGGCTTTTTTTGCTGGGAGCCTTCTGCAACCAAAAAGCCATTTTCATTCCCTCATTCCCAGTGGAGTGGTGCAGGTGCGAAAAAGGTGGAGCATATCACCACCCGGTGGAACAGTGCATGGTTTTGTTTATTTAGCAATTTTCGTTCCCAGCAGAGCGTTGCAGGGAGTGAGGTGCGAAGGTGGGCCCTTTCAGGGTGACATGTGTATAGGAATAAAGAACAGCCAGTTCCAAGGGTGGAAAAGATTCGTGGATGTCCGGGTCATGGCAGAGAGATCTCTCACCTTGGTCTTTCTGAACGTATGCTAATTGGCATGCACACATTTTTATGCACATATGCTAATTGATCATTGCTCAGATCACCCAAATATTAAGAAATGGCACTAAATATTAAATAACTTGCATAAAAATTAATATTTTGAAAAATTCTCTTAGTGAGTGCCTAGATGCCAAGACGAACATATCTATCAAATTTCATGTTTGTAACTTGTATAGTTTTCGAGATCTGGTGATGAGTCAGTCAGTTTTTCACGTTTATATATATAAATATGAAATATGAAAAGAACAGAAATTCACACACACACACATATATATAATATATGTATATATGTGTGTGTGTGAATTTCTGTTCTTTTTGTTAAGCATACAGATCTTATCTAATTCCTTATTATTTTTATATTGCTTGATTAATACATGGATTTTTTAAATTAAGGCTTTTATATTAAAAAAAAAGGAATCATTGATTTATGACTAGCAATGAGCACTAACCTGACCAGAGGTGGGATCACAGCCTCTCCTTTCCTTTCCGCTCCCTATGCTCTCCTTCTTGCTCTCCCTTCTGCTCTTCCACTCCTTCCCCTTACTGACAGCCCTCTTTGGTGAGAATCGTGTCGTTCCTTCTGCTCACAATTCGTTCCTTCAGCTCACAACCAGCTGGCTCTGGGAGCCTCTGCTTGCACTGAACAGATGATTGGCCTGTTCAACGCAATGGGCTGCTGGGCTTCCCAGGGTGCTCAGGTCTGCTCCGCTGGCCGCATGGTTCCCAGCGCGCATGGAGCTAGGGAGGGGAGCAGTCCAGCCTGCATTCCTCTGGCTTTCTGGGGCAATGGCACAAGTGCCCACATAGAGGACTCTGAGTGCCACCTGTGACACACATCCCATAGGTTCACCAACAGGGCCCTAGTTGATAGACTCAAAATGGAGATGAATTTTATACAACCGTTTCCTCCTATGGAAATGCATATTTGAAGTAAGACTGCTTTCAGCAAGTCTATAACCGCCATGGATTGATATGATTTTTCTCCTCTGTAGTGTTTTATGGAAAATAGAAGTTCTTTTTGGCAAAACTATAATTTAATTCTTGTGGGGATTCTTTTATTAGACATAAGGAAACTAGAAGCAAGGAAGTTTTTCCAACCTTGCCTACATTTCTGAGTTTCTTGTGACCAATCTTTTAATAGAAATTAAAGAGTAAATCCTCATTCTGAAGGTTATTATTATTCTTACTTAAATGATTTATAGTCTCAAAAATTGTACACAGCAATTCCAGATGGCTCAAATGTGATTGAAAACATAAGAGAAGCAACAGTGAAAATGCAACAATACAGGTAGTCCTCCACTTACAACCATTTGTTGTTCGCAATGACGATGGCACTTTTAAGTGACTACCCTCCAATAAAAGGTTTTTCACACTTATGACCGTTGCATTATCCCAATGCATAATCAAAATTCAGACACTTGGCAACTGACTCATATTTACGACGGTCGCCATGTTCTGGGGTTAGGTGATCCCCCTTTGTGACCTTCTGACAAGCAAAGTCAATGGGGAAGCCGGATTCACTTAACAAGTGTGTTACTAACTTAACAACGGCAGTGATTCATTTGACAAGTATGGGAAGAAGGGGTGAGAAATGGGGCAAAATTCACAACAAATGTCTTGTTTAGCAACAGAAATTTAGAGCTCCATTGTGGCCGTAAGTCAAGGACTACCTGCGTTATTGTCATGGTGCTATTATTGAAATGATTTATAAAGCCACACGATTTACCAACAGTGATTCCAGGTGATCCAAAAGGGCTTGAAAACACAAGGACCAACAATAAAACACACAACCGCAGCAGACTTGAGGCCAACAATATATCTTAGTTCTAAAGTCATTCCATACTTGATATATTTATACATTTTTTCTCCCTCGTATGGATTCATTTATGAAAAGACAAGGAACTGCTCCGTGTGAAGCTCTTCTCGCATTCGATGAATTGATAGGTTTTCTTTCCTGTGTGTATCCTTTCATGCAAAGCAAATTGTTGTTGAAGCTCTTTCTACACTCGGCGCATTGATAGGGTTTCTCCTTCATGTGGATCCTTTTATGTAAAGTCAGGGAACTGCTGTGGCTGATGCTCTTCCCACACCCTGTGAATTAATAGGGGTTCTCCCCTGTGTGGATCCTTTTCTGGGATGTGAGCTATCTGCTCTGGCTGATACTCTTCCCACACTCGGAGGATTGATAGGGTTTCTCCCTCATGTGGCTCTTTTTATGAGAAGTCAGGGAACTGCTGTGGCTGAAGCTCTTCCCGGACTTGGTGCATTGTTAGGGTTTCTCCCCGGTGTGGATCATTTTATGCGAACTAAGGGAACTGATCTTGCTATATCTCTTCCCACAGTCGGCACATTGATAGGGTTTCTCCCCTGTGTGGATCCTTTTATGCGATGTCAGCGAACTGCTCTTGCTGAAGCTCTTCCCGCACTCGGTACATTGATAGGGTTTCTCCCCTGTGTGGATCCTTTTATGAGAAGTCAGGGAACTGCTCTGGCAGAAGCTCTTCCCGCACTCAATGCATTGATAGGGTTTTTGCCCCGTGTGGATCCTTTTATGCGAACTCAGGGAACTCCTTTGGCTGAAGCTCTTCCCGCACTCTGTGCATTGATAGGGTTTCTCCCCCGTGTGAAGCACTTTATGGGATGTGAGCTGACAGCTCTGGCAAAAGCTCTTTCCGCACTCGGAACATTGATAGGGTTTCTCCCCCGTGTGGATCCTTTTATGTCTAGTTAGGGAACTGCTGTGGTTGAAGCTCATCCCACAGTCGGCGCATTGATAGGGTTTCTCCCCCGTATGGATTCTTTTATGCGAAGTCAGGGAACTGCTCTTGTTGAAGCTCTTCCCGCACTTGGTGCATTGATATGGTTTCTTCCCGGTGTGGATCATTTTATGCGAACTAAGGGAACTGATCTTGCTGAAGCTCTTCCCGCACTCGGCACATTGATACGGTTTCTCCCCTGTGTGGATCCTTTTATGAGAAGTCAGGGAACTGCTGCGACTGAAGGTCTTCCCGCACTCAGTGCATTGATAGGGTTTCTCTCCCGAGTGGATCCTAATATGAGACATTAAGTCCCTGGTCCACTTGAATGTCTTTCCACAGTCAATGCACTTATAGGATTTCTCCCCTGTGTGGAGCGTTTTGTGGGATGTGAGCTGACGTCTGTGGGTGAAGCTCTTCCCACACTCGGTGCATTGATAGGGTTTCTCCCCTGTGTGAATCCTTTTATGAGATGTCAGGGAACTCCTCAGACTGAAGGTCTTCCCGCACTCAGTGCATTGGTAGGGTTTTTCTCCTGTGTGAATCCTTTTATGAGAAGTCAGGGAACTGTTGTGATTGAAGGTCTTTCCGCACTCAGTGCATTGATAGGGTTTCTCCCCCGTGTGGATCCTTTCATGAGAAGTCAAGGAACTGCTCTGACTGAAACTCTTCCCACACTTGGTGCATTGATAGGGTTTCTCTCCCGAGTGGATCCTAATATGAGACGACAGGTCCCTGGTCCGCCTGAAAGTCTTTCCACAGTCCATGCACTTATAGGGTTTTTCACCCAAGTGGATCCTGCCATGAAAAGTAAGCAAACTCCTCATTCTGAAGCTCATTCTACACAGCCTATACGTATGCCTCTTTTTCTCGGCATGAGTTCTTTTGTGAAATGTGAGTTGGCTATTGGTGGGGAAACTCTTGCCGCACTCCAAGCATTTATGCGGTTTCTCCTCCTGGTGGCTCTTTTTATGATCACTTATGGAACACTTTTCACTGACGTGCTTTCCATACTCTGTATAGAGGTAATTTCCCCCACCGGGTTGAAATCTTTTAGGGGAAGGAAGATCCGCCAAGTCCTTCCCGGGTTGCCTGTGTTGACATGGTTTTTCTCCAGTGTGGATTTGTTGACCTAAAGTAGGGAAAAATGTTGGTTACAACATGTGATGTTATTTCTGCATTCCTATTGGTTGTCTCTGGCTACAAGGCCATAGAGAAGGGGTCTCCAAACCTGGTAACATTAAGAGGTGTGGACTTCAACTCCCAGAACTCCCCTGGACTTCAACTCTCAGAATTCCTCAGCCTTTTTGTAAGAGCTTTGATCGATTCATGGAATCATTCTAAGACAAAAGGTGATTGTTAAGCCAAGACTACTTGCAAATTATTAATGTGTTCTGAATTCTGAATTTTATCAGGAGGTACCAATGAAGCTGCAGGGGGAGAGCAAATGGATTATCATAATAGCAGGAGCATATTGTGATGCAGGTGGGATAAATCCAGCCCCTAGGAAAAAAGGATTTCTGCGCCATCCGAAGATCTTCGTATTAGGAACGTATAACGTCAGTGGCTGAAACCCAGGAAAGCTGATAAAGGATGACACCAGAATGACTAAGGCGGACCTGAATGAAGCGGTGCATGACAGAGGGGCGTGGAGAGGGTTGATTCACAGAGTGGAGAAGGGTCGAGCATGATTGAGTGCCTGACGATGACAAATTTTGAATTCTACATTGGAAGCTTTGGCACGAAAGGCTTCTGCCATCTATCCCAAATGTGCCTCAGGCTCACCCTAGTAATGGCTGGTGTCATTCTTTATCAGCATTTTTAGGTTTCAGCCAGTGACGTTTCATGTTTGTAATCCTAGACCAGTGTCAGTCCATGGACGAGGGATTGGGGACCCTGCCCTAAACAACTGGCAGCTGTTTGAATCCACAGCAAAGAGGGACCCTTACCCAGAATGTTCATGTTTCTGGAATTCTCCAGCATCACTTCCTGGTGCAAGGCCTTTTGGCCGGAATCCAGCAGTGCCCACTCCTCCTCGGTGAAATCGACGGTGACCTCCTTCAAGGACACAGGACTCAGAGCAGGACCCTGAAATCAGCATACATTAGCAGACAGACTCCAAACCACATTTAGGGTGTGAGGTGTAATAAGCAAGAAATTGTGAGCAAAGGAAATGAGGTGCGCTAAACAGAATGGTAATAGGATAAAGGTAAAGTATCCAATTGTGTTCAACTCTAGGGGGCAGTGTATCATCTCAGTTTCCTAGTAAAGGGAGCTAGGATTGTCCTAAGATATTTGCATGGTTATGCTGCTACCTTCCCACCAAAGTGGCATCTATTTTTCTACTCACCTTTCCATGCTTTCAATCTGCAAGGTAGGCAGGAGCTGGAGCAAGAAAGAGGCTCACCCCATTGCATGATGTTTGGGTTTTGAACCATGGGTGTCAGCTTTTCAGCTGACAAGCTCAGCATCTTTAACCACTGAGGCATCATTATCCCCCACTAATAGGATATGCAACCAGTAATAGCAACACAAGCTACACAAATTGTAAACAAAATCCATTTCTTCAAATTGCTGTCTCTGTACAATTTGCAAAAAAAGAAGTAAGCTACAAAAAGACTACAGGTGGTCAAGGGAGGGCTTGTTCATTTTCTAACTCAATCAATGTTTATTCCGAATAAAGCATGCAAGAAATGGATATAATCCTATGTGTAAGTTAACTCCCATAGTTGAAGTCCACAAATCTTAAAGTGGCCAAGACTGAAAAACACTGCTTTGTATGGTAGCACAGATAATGGCAAGGATAGGATTTCTGGTTCTGGTCGCTGCGAAAGAGGGAGGAGTCAGCCGGAGCTCTGGCTGCCGAAGTGCTTTCTTTCTTCGTTCAAGGCCCCTGAGAGGTCCTAGACAACCCTGGAGGGGTGCCCGAAGATGGGGTGCAGTGGAAGTGCATGCCAAATGGCAGCCAACACAAACACTTTTCTGCTTTGACCCTTTTTCTCCCAACAGGAGAAAAGACGCCCGTCGCCATTAAGGCAGTTACTGTGGAGCAACTGAAACAAACATCAAGACAGAAGCAACAAGATAAGGCAAACAGCAAACAACCAGGTGAGAAAATGGAATGATAAATAAACACACACACACCAGTAATAAAATCATTCAAAGGAATTTACACATCAAAGATTAAGAAAAAATCATTCAAAGGAATTTACACATCAAGGATTAAGAAAAATACTTCCGAAAAAATAAAAAAAGAAAAGTGGCACTTGAAATTTAAGGGACATTAAATATGGAAAGAAGATAGAGGCGAATTGGGTGAGCAGGAGCTGTTGTAATTGAATTTCCCCTCTGGATATAGAAATGTGTGTTGGTACGGCGCAGGAACTTTTTGAAAGTGGAAGCTGTTATGCTGGGGAAAAAAGCAATTATTATTGGAGGATTTTAAATAAACTTGTTTTAAAAACTGAAGGAAAAAAGAGTTAGAAAATGAGCTGAATTATAAAGAACTACTAGATGCTGCTAAAAAAATGGATTAAAGGATAGAGAAAGAACAAACCCACAAGGAGGAAATGGAAGAACTTTGGGATTTAAAGACTTGAACTTTGATTTACTACAATTAAAATAAAAATAAGACAAAATGGAACTAACACAAGAATCACCCAGAACAGAGCAAGAGCAAGATACATATGAGGAAGGACAAGAAGGTAAGAAGAGGGTGTGAGGTAAGTTAGAAGCTATGAGGAAGAAAAGATGGCTGATTGGGTATAAGTGGGATAAAGTAAGTTGGATTTAGAGAAGCCAGAGGGAAGAAAGAGAAAGAGGGAGATACAGTAAGAGAGAGAAGGAAAGTAAGTAAGAAGGAGCAGAAGTCAGAAGAGGGAAACGAAGGAAAGAAGGATATAAGATAAGGGATTAAAGATAAATAAATAATGAATTAGGATATACAGAAATTGTGGAATCAACATGGAAGCTAAACAGAGAAAACTAGATAAGTCGATTATAAATGATATATGTCTAATTTGTTAACACGGTATATGCTGAATGTAAATTTGCTGGATTAGGTTCTTTTCTCCTTTGTTATACCTCTTCTGAGTTTGTTGTTGGTGTGTCGTAATATGAAAACAATAAAAAAGAAAAAAAGAAAACGGCAAGGACGGATTCACAAAGTGAATAGCTTGACTGAAAGAGGCTTTATTTCTCTTAAAATGTATGCTGGTGTTCTGGGGCAGTGATGATGATCTCTCCTGAACCCCATTTTTTCATCAGGATATAAAGGAGTACAGTGGCTCGTGTGATTAGGATGAGCCCTCGTCCTTTACTTCCAGCTCCAGTCTTAGAAATGAAAGGAGACCCCAACTGGGCATCCCCTTCCCAGCAATGGTGATGTCACTGACTAATCCTTTCCATCCGGAAGTGCCTCAGTGCTCCTGACATGAGAGCGATGCTATCAGGATATAAAGGGAGCCCTATCTTGGTTACCTCTATTCCATCAGGTGTCCACGATCAAGCTGAGGCATTCCCAAGTCATACTTAAAAACAAGTTCCATTCTTCAAATGGAATTATTATATGCTGTTTTTATAATAACTTCTAAACCCACAAATCATCTCAGCACATATCCCTTCTTGACATTTCCCCTACCTGAGATGGGGGCACAGCTGCTGTTTCTGCTCCATCACCAAAAGGATATCTTTCAAGAGGCGCAAATGATGGCACACCTTCTCCTGTGAGGGAGACAAAGGAGGTGGAGACATTCAAAAATACTGTTGGGGAGGATACTCGATAACAGAGGGTCACAAAATTTCTGGCTTGGCAGTCCATCTGGGGAGCAGAGAGGGGAACTGAATCGTGCAAGTGGCAGGCCAGAATATGCATTCACATGCAGTCCTTGTGTGAGCGACAGACAGGTGCACATTTATGCAGCTTGACTTCTGCAAGAAGATAGTCGGTGTGCATGCGCTCAAAGGCCTGCCAAACAATGATCATATAAGTTGAGCTGTGCATGCGCAAATGCTTAAGCCAGTCAATTCAGAATAGGCCATAGCCTGGTAGTGGACCTTAGACCGGGAATTGGGAACTCCAGCTTTACAAAAACCCATCCAGGTTCAAAGTCATACTGCAAAGCAGTTTCTGAAGAAGACCGTTGAGATTTGTCTGGGGAAAAGGATACCTTGTCTCACCTAATAAGACATCTGGAGGTCGATCTTCCCAAGGAACCCTTCTCAGCTTTGGATGTTCTCCGTCTACCTCAGCAGGCCTTCCCTGCATGGGAATATCAACAAGGAGGGTTATCAGGACAGCGCATAGGAACAAATACATTTTTGTCTTCCAGGACAAGAATCCTGGAACTGGCCAAACTTCAATAGCAGTAATGTTGCAAAAGGAGAAACCAACAGAGGTTCAGAAAATGATGCAAGATACGCTATAAGACACGTAACAACTTATACAACAATCAATACAAGACAATCATGAGGAGATGAAAGACGAACTTAAAAACATACATGAAATCATGACAAAAAAATCATGAAGAAACCAGAATGAATATTGAAAAGATCTATCATTTTAACATTGGAATTGTAAAACAGAAATATAAGACAAGATGTAGAGCTTAAGGGACTAAAAATAAGAGAAGTATTTAAATTACAAGTATTTGCACAGGACTTGTTTTTTATATTGGAAGAGCCAGTTGTGACAGTCACTATATTACTGTAATTAAGAAGTTTACAGAGAAACAAAGGAGGCAATTCTCAGAAAAAATAGTTACAAATAGTAGAAAAAGAGAAATATTTAGGAATGCATATATCAGCAAGACGTTCAATGTTGAAAGAAGATAATTATGTTAAATTATTGAATCAAATAAGATTAGACTTAGAAAGATGGAAGAATTTACAACTGTCACTCTTTGGGAGAATTGCGACAGTCAAAATGAATATTTTACCATAGATTTTATTTTTATTTCAGACGATATCTATAGAATTGGAGAAAAAATATTTTGATGATTTATAGTCTTTAATTCTAAAATTTATTTGACAAGGAAAAAAGCGAGAATTGAGATGAAACTGTTACAAGATAATAAAATTAGCGGAGGTTTTAGTTTACCAGAATGGTCATTATACTGTCAACCGTCAGTACTAACATGGATTAAAGAATGGATATTACTTAGAAACAAGACTGTTATATTTAGAGGGACATGACTTGCAATAGGGATGGCATGCTTTTTTATGTTATGGGAAAAATAAGTCTCATAAGGAGTCCCAAGACCACTATGTAAGAAATATGTTACAAAGAATATCGGAAAAAATAAAGCAAAAAGCATATCAGGTCATAGTTGTTCCAAAGGTGCCTTTTTTCCAAAATGCAGCTGGACTTTCTTGGTTTTTTTCCCCTTGCAAACGTTTCGCTTCTCATCCTAGAAGCTTCCTCAGATCTAACAGTTAGGGAAACCAAAATAAACCAAGGAAGTTCAGTCGCCTTTTGATATAAATACTCCCACCTGCTTCTCTCTGTCCTCCGCCTGGCTCAGGAGGAAGCCTTCAGCCAAGGCCACCGCCTGGGAACAGGTCTCTG
>JANHFO010003655.1:10961-21858 GCA_032468095.1 Pareas carinatus | reverse complement strand
ATTGAAAATTCTACATACTGTAAGCTATAATTTTGTTTATTGTTGACCAATAAAAACTTTTTCTATATAAAAAAAGAGTTTTACTTATCTCGGTTTACGTTCTTGTAAATAAAGGTTGTATTGTTGCATGCTCGTGTTCCCATTTTTCATCGACTCATAGTACAAAACAATGCCATTATGTCATAAAACGCATTCATCATGTCATAAGGTACATTCTTATGATAAGCATAGAACAGTTTGTTTAGAAAATAAAGTTTATTTAAATAAAATACAGTTTATTTAGTAAAATGTAAATATATAATACATTTTTGTGTAGTCATTTTAACTAATACACAAATAACACATTATTAAGATACTGCTATAAAATGATAGTAATTAAAATAGTTAATAAAAATTTATATAGCCGCTAATAGTTTACACCGACTTAAAATCAGATAATTATCAATATAAAACAGAACCAGGGAGGTGAATACATACACATACACATACACACATACACACATATATATATCTACACAAACACACACATACACTCACATATATAAAATACATAAACATCCACATATACACAAATACATATACATGCATATATATTCATATAAACATATTCTATGTTAAGAGTGATTGGATTGGTCATCACAAAGAGTCAACAAGGACCATGCCAAATATTGGAATTCCTGGACATTGGGTGACAAATATAGAACTCAAGAGCGTTGACTGATCCACCATGGTCAGCAACTGCAGAACATCGGAAAGAAAAGATGTTTGCCTGTCACAGATATGCAAAGCTTGAAAACAAAATCAGTCAACACTTGACGAAGAAGAAAAGTGCAGTTCTCAGCACAGCTATGGGACAGGCCAAAGTAATACAACAAAAATGCAGCTTGGATAAAGGAGATGGATAAGAATAAAAAAAATAAGCTGAAAAGAAAGAACTTGCGATAACAGCAGAATTGGTGGAAGAAAAGGCAAGGAAGATCAAGAATTCATCAGCACTACAAGAAGAAAAACTGCATGTCCTTAATTAAAACAACTGTCCAGTCTGCACCAATTCATTGCCAATCAATGTAACAACAAACTCCAAGCAGGTGAGACTGAATGAGGCAAAATCTACCTGATAATGAAAGATCCAACAAAAAAGGCAGACAAGTCAACTACAGGCAAATAACCTGCTTATCTACTAATTTCAAATTGCTAATTGGTGTGGTAGCTGACACCGTCCAACACCATTTAGTTGAAAACAAGTTTTTTCCATTTGAGCAAAAGGAAACTTCCCAAACTGCAGAGGAACACAAGATCAGCTCCCAACTGACAAAATGATTTTAGAAAACTGCAAGAAGATCAATTTGAATGTAGCTTGGATAGGTTACAAGAAGGCATTCCTGCCATATAATTGGATAATCTAGTGCCTAGAAATAACAGGAGTCAGTAGAAACATAAGAGGTTTTGTGTAGTGGCACAATGGAAGACACAATTGCTGATCAATGGAGATAACATTGGGACAGGTTACTCTCAAGAGAGGACTCTTTCAAGGAGACTTACTATCACCACTACTATTTGTCACTGCACATTCCTCTGTCAACAATACTGAACAAGTCAAATCATGGCCATCAAACAGCAAAAATATCTATCAGGTTATTCCATCTCCATTACATGTACAATTTGAAGCTGTATGGATAAACACCATCTGAAATAGAATTGCTGCTCAACATTGTCCATATATATAGGCAAGACGTTTCAGTGGACTGGACAATGGGCTCCCCATTAACGGGGGAAAATAATAAAAACTGAAGAAAGCAAGATGTCCTTTGAAAATGACATTAAGAATCTGAATGAAGATAATTACTGCAAATATTTTGGCATCCTTTAAGCTGACAGCATCAAGTACATTGAAGTAAAAAAGAAGATTAGAAGTAAATAAATCATGAGAGTGAAGAAAATCTTAAAATTCAAAATCAGTGGAGGAAATACCATCAAGGCAATTAACATATTGGCAATTCCAGTCATTAGATATACGGCTAGATTAGTGGGTTTGACTCAAACAGAATTAAAAGCCCTGAATAGGAAGACACACACTCCAAAAAAGAAAAAAAACAGAAAGAATTACAATAAATCTTGTCCTTCATCTACTCGGTAATCTTGAGAGATTCTGCTTAACAAGGAAAATAGGTGAATATGAAATGTTGCAAATAGCCCAGGTAGCTGAAGAAAGAAAAAAAGGACATTGGAAGAATATCTGAAGAACAGTGAACAGTGAACTGAATAATTCAATATGAATTGAAGCTAGTATACCATGGAGGCTTACTAGTCCATAAGAAAGACCAAATGAAATATGGCAAGGTAAAGCATTACGTGGCCAATAGAAAAGAACACTCCAACTTAGTAGGCACAGTAGATAACAAAACCTGGCAATGGCAAAGGGTAGGAAAGGTACTTAAAGAGATGGGGGCAAATTCTGATTGCAAATGTGTGTAAAGCCAAAAGACAGCATCAGACAGCAAATGCAGCCTCTGGCAAAGAAGCTGAAGAGACAGTGAGACACCTAGTTAGCTGCTGCAAAAAGATTGCACAGCTGAACTGCAAACAGAAGAACAAGAAAGTAGCAATAATGGTGTTTTGGACTATCTGCAAGAAAAACTATTTGCCTGCAAGCAAGAATGGGTGGAATTGCAAAACAGACAAAATAACAGAAAATGAAGAAGCTAAAGTCATATGGGACTTTAGAATTCAAACAGTGAAGCACCTGCCACATAAACCCCAGACTTAACAATTGTCCATAACAAAGACAAAAGAGTCTAGACAGTGGGCATGGTAGTACCTAAGACAGCAGAAGAGAAGAGAAAGAACTTGAGAAAATTGCAAAATGCAAAGCCCTAGAAACAGAAGTAGAATGGCTATGGCAAAAGAAAGCAAAGATAATGCCAAAAGTAATATGCTATTTCAGTGCAATACCAGAACAACTGAGCATCACTTCAACATCATCAGCCTTGTCAAGGCCACCAACATTCAACTGCAAAAAGCAGCTTTAAGTGTAAGAGAGTAGCCACTGGAAGCCAGCTACATGAGCTACTAGCTCAACTCCAAAGATTTTTATTGGAGAAAAACTGAAGAGTTCTGTACATAATCTGTGGCTTCTGGAATTAAAGCAGGATATAAATCTAGTGAATAAAGGATGGATAAATGACACTCAATGGAAGTCGGGAGAGCTCTGGTTAAAATAGATAGAGTTCAGATAAAAAGGACTCAGTCACAGTTGCCTGACGTTTACTCTAATTCTAACTGCTTCCTATCATCCACAACTCTTAATGTTGTTCTAATGTAACATTGTTTAAATCTTGTTCCTTTAATGTTCAGTTCTAGGCATATGTACTAAATTTGTGAATGCTTTCCAAAATTTCCATTCCTTCAAGATTTCTAATGTAGTCAACTAATGAAATTATATTCTGTAAAACTATCACTGTGTTATAAACCAACATCAAACAAATACATTTAACAATGGAAACAGACTATCACTACCTAACAGTTACTAATACCATTGTAAACAATTCATCTGGTACAGAAAACCAACATATTGGGGAGAATATTTTCATCTTGCTCACAGTTTAAAATGTTACTTACCATGCCTAAGAGTTTTTTTTTTAACTTGGAAGCGTGTGCAATAGTTTGATATAAACACATTTTTAATCTGTTGTCTGAATCGTACAGACTTATTCTACTACTCATTTGATAATACTTCTTCCAAAATTGTTTTGATTTAATTCAGAATTAATTTAGAAAAAAGTGAAAAGTTAACTAATCCCTATTAATATAAAAAGCTTTATATTAACTCCGAAATATTTTGTGTGGAATTAGAAATGAACTAAAATAAATATTGATGTAGGGGAAGGAAATATTGTATGTACTGCGAGTTAAATACAGTATCAGATTATCATTTGGGAAATTGCATTCACTAAAGTGCTCCAGCATTTGGCGGTTAATATTCGATTTTTTCCCCTCCACTCTTCTGTGTATCATGTAGGCTTCTGGAGCTGATGCCCTGGAGTTGAATTTATCATGCCCGCATGGCATGGGAGAAAGAGGCATGGGACTGGCTTGTGGGCAGGTAGGACTTTCAATGTCTTTCATTTCTCTGTTGCTGTACAGCACCATTTCATTGATAGTTCTAGCTCACGGCTAGAACACAAGGAGTGGATTGCTAGCTTGGAATTCCCTGGTCTCTTCCTCTTTAAATATTTAGTGCCAAAAATGGGGGAAGCGACAAGCGTCTGAGATTACACACAGTGTTTATTTTTATGGAAGACAAAATTGCATTATGCGCTTGACAGGAAGTAATATCATAACAAATAGTTTCCAAAATGCTCAGACAGAATTGTACTTTATACATTCTTAATGCTGACTAGCCTCTCTGAGGAAAAGCCATACAAGCAACATGATGCTCACAGGCATTTTACAGAAGGTTAGCTACCGTGGTGGCATTTTATAGTTAGTGGAAACTACAGTAAGAAAAGATGCGGAATCTGTGTAGGAACACAGAGTGGACTTGTGTGACCTCTTTCCAAGCCATTGGTTTTCATTTCAGTTCCTAAAGTGCAATCATGTATATGTCCAGCTCAGAAAAAATCAAGTTTCTCTCCCATGGAATGATAATGGAAGGTCTTGGTCCAAACTCACTGAGTGTTAGAAACCCAATTAGTTGAACTAGAGGAAAGTATATATATTTTTAGTTGCTTCCAGTGCTCAGCTTTTTTTTTTAAAAAAAAGGAATTCTGCCTCAAAATCAGTATATGGAACTGTTAGAAATGAGGAGAAACACCAAGTAATGTAATGGGATTCTTCACAAGTTGAGCAAGGGTAGGGTTCAATTGCTAACCTTAACAAATTTAAAATACCTGCTTTATATCTAAAGAAATAAACAGGGGTGCTATATTTAAAGAGCTAATACCAGAAAGTGAATATAGAGTTAAGGAAACTATGACTGTCTTTGGAGGCAGAACCACCACCCCTTTCCTCTCTTCTCTCACTGCAACATCTGAACATGACTTTCTTACATAAAGAGACTATTACACCAGAGAGTTCAGCATTTACACATATTGCTTTAAATGTTTCAGTAGACTCAACTTACATAGTCTGCTAAAAATAATTAAACATGTAATCTACATGTAAATCAACAATTTGTTGTATTTAATAGCCCTGATTAAATCTGAATACAACCGTGTGTGTGTGTGCGTGATTTCTTTCCCCCTGCATTTCCAAAGATGCTTATTTTCTTCTTGTTGCTGTCTTTATTCTCACAATCAAATTATCTGGTGCTACATTAAATCTTGAGGTTCTGCTTTGGTCTAAATCAGTCTTTCCCAACTGGTGCTTACCAGATGTGTTGTAATATACACCTCATAATAATCAACAAGGAAACTATATTGGGCAAAGCTGGCACAGATTCCAGGATATATTTATGGAATATGCATATAAAACAAAATAGCTTTGTGAATAAGCAACAAAGTGATGCAACATACGGTTTACATTAGATTAGGGATGTGCGCTGAATTTGCATGAATCTTAAATCATCTGTACGAGATCTCTATGAAACAATCCAATTGGAACTTACAGGAGATTCCTTTGATCTGGACCTTGGAGGTACTCCAAAAAGGTACACATTGAGTGATACTTTTTAAAAAATCTGCCTTCCTATATCTTTTTCCGCATATAATTATGTTCTTGTCTCGCATGGCATTTTCTCAAATGATTAAAAAAACCTGTTATTTTTCCACTTATAATTGACAGTGTTCTTCCTCTGATATCTTCAGTTATATTTCTGCACCCGTTGAGATGGTAATTTTTCTATAAAGGGATTTAAACCCCATCTCTTTTCACCATGTTGAGTTTCAGCATTTTGTTTCCATCTAAAACCAGGGCATTACTGTTAAGCGGTATATAAGTCTATATAATAAATAAATTGCAGCATCTGCAGTCATTTTCTCTAGCCTTCTCCTTTCTGACTTGTTTGCCCAATATTTATGGAGTTGTCCTATCCTGGATTTTGTATTTTTTAGTACTTCTTCATCTCTCTAGTTTCATTCCCATTGCTCAGTGGAAGTCTATAGCACTTGTTTGACATAATAACCCTTTTATGATAAAAAGGATTATTTGCTTCATTAGCATAATGTGAGAAACTGAAAAACAAGACATGTCCTCATAAAGAAGGCAGGATGAGGTTAAGAGACCAAGTGGAGGGACATGAGGAGAAAAACAGTGGACATCTGAACAGTGAAAAAAAGCAAAGGGGAGGGAAGAAAGAGGAGATGATCAGTGGATATAATAATCAACATTTGTTCTTATAACAAAGTAAGTTATTTTTCTGTAAATAAGCAGAAAGTACTGTTGTTGTATCCTTAAATGAAACATTCTATGTGAGTTTTACATACGATAAAACTCACATAGTCTATTATTTATTTATTATTATCATTATTGCTAAATAATATTTAAATTGATCAGCTGGACGTTTGAGTAAATAAGAAAATGTAGCTCTTCCTCCTTTAGCTGAAAGCTATTAGGCTATGAGGAACAGAAATCTAAGGGTATCAATTTGCAGTAAACTTGCAAGAATAACTAACCTTGACTTTGCTGCATTATCAACTTCTGTATGTAGTTGGTTAATACACTAGTGTGTTCTCATTAAGAAGGTTTTGTCTATGATAATTGCACTACCACCTTAATCATATAAATGCCTGAATAGAGGAGCCAAGAACTAACCATATTTTCAAATGGTTTTCTCTTCCCACTACTGTACTTAGCAAAATCTTTCAAAAGTATATGATATTCATTCATTCATTCATTCATTCATTCATTCATTCATTTTTTTCAGAAAATTGCTAGAAACTTCAAGAGAAATGAATGTAAATATAAACATGGTGAAAGAGTGGGTGTGCAACCACAGTTATTCATTCAATTCTGAACAGAACAGAGATTAAGGGATATTATTACTTTGTGAGTCACACTGTCCTATCTGCACTAGAATTCAGAACAATGAAACAACACTCTCTGTTTGCAAGTTTAGAAAAACTAGGTTGGGTTAAATATTCTGCAAGTTAAGAGGACCAGAACAAAAGTCCAGAAATAACCTTATAACAGAAATTTTAGGAATATCAGAACAGAATCTCTGCCCTCCTGCCAACATAGACTGCAACCGATCAGAGAGGTAGGAGAAGAACCACCGAAGAACGGTGTCTCCCACTCCCAACCCCTCCAACCAGTGTAGCATGATACCATGCTCAATGGTATCAAAAGCCGCTGACAGGTCTAATAGGACCAGGATAGGGGAACAACCCCTATTCTGGGCCCTCCAGAGATCATCCACCAACATGACCAATGCCATTTCAGTGCTGTACCCAGACCTGAAACTGGATCCAAATAGACAGCTTCATCCGGAAACAAAGGTAACTGCCGAGCAACCACACTCTCAACAACCTTCACCACAAAGGGAAGGTTGGAGACTGAATGATAGTTACTTAAAAGAGCTGAGTCCTGTGAAGGCTTCTTGAACAAGGGCCTCACCACCGCCTCCTTCAAGGCGGCAAGTGAGACACCCTCTCCCAAAGAAGCATTCACAATGTTCTAGAGCCAGCCTCATGTCACCTCCTGGGAAGCCAGTACCAACCAGGAGGGACACGGGTCCAATAAACACGTGGTTGCCTTAAGTCGCCTAAGGATCCTGTCCATGTCCTTGGGAGCAACAGTCTCAAACTCAAACTCAGCTAAAACCAGAAATTACAGATACTTTCTTATTTTAATTTAAATGACCCTGTCTCCAAAAAGTTTCTCCTATCCTTCTGTAATTTAGTGGGTTTCTTAGACATTTTTGGACACCTAAAAATACAAGTGCCAACTGTTTCCCTGGATGCATTTCATAATATTCTAATATATTCATTATAACTCTCAAGTTATTTTTAGCTTGTCTCTTTGATAAAAAACCATTTTGATCTGGATGTATAAATTCCGCTAATAATCTTTTCAGTCTCTCTGCTATTACTGAGGTAAATATTTTATAATCCACATTTAAAAGCAATATTGGTCAATAGGTTTTTGTCTGTGTCAAGTCTGAAACTTCTTTTGGTATTAGAGTAATGTTTGCTTCTAACCACTTTTTTGAGATTTTGGCCTTCAAACAAAGTTCATTGCATATATCAGTGGTATGCTCTTGCAGGCATTTATACCATTTTGTTGGTAACCCATCTGGTCCTGGAACTTTTTCATTTTTCTGTCTTTTTATAGCCTTCAACAACTCCATCGATGTTATTTTTTTCATTTAACATAGTTTTAAAGTTTTCTGGAATTTGGGGTAAATTATTTTTTTCCATATATTGAATCGTTTTTTTCAGTGCAGTCTTTTCTTCATCGTTCAATTTCTCATAGTATTCTTTAATCATGTGTCAAATTCCCCCTGGGCCTGCCTGGCAGATATAATGCCTGTCTCTTTAACTGGATTGAATTTGCCATATCCTCAGGGAGGGGGAAGAATAGTTGAATCATGAGAAAGTTTAATGTGTTGACATAGCCAGTGTATTATCTATCATGTGCCATTCTCCATGACAACACGCTGAATTGTCTTGGTTAGGAGAGGATGCTTCCAGGAGAAGGGGGAGTGACTGAAAAAAAGAACTTTAAAAAGAAACTGCTTTTGTTTTACCTGGCAGAATTGTCTTCCAGAGTCTTTGTTTAGCCTGAGGTTACCTCTCTAATAAATCAATGAATTGTTACAAGGGATTACAAGGGAGAGGAATGCAGGAACCTTGATGTCATCTTTTTTATTTCTTTATTTTTAAATTGTGAATCACCTTTTTTCATCTACCAAGTTGTTTATCAATTTTTTTCTCCATTTGTTTTTTAAGTTTATAAGCTAGCCATCTTCCTGGTTTATTTGCATTTTCAAAGAAATTTTGTTTCATGCATTGTTGAGCCAATTTTTCTGATTCCATTAAATTTAATTTATGTTTTATTGTTTCCATTTGATTTTTCAAAAATAAATTGTGGATTTTTTATAATTCTAATTTTTTTAAGTCTTCCTTTAGCAATGTATTTTTTTTTCTTTATCCTTTTTCATCATATGTTATAGCTACTCCTCTAAAATATGCTTTAGCTGTATCCCATACATTTTGTAATGCTGTATCTTCTTTTTTGCTTTCTTTAAAAAAGAATTCAATTTTTTTTACTAGATCTATACATTCTTTTTCTTTTAATATAGTTTTGCTCAAAGTTCATCTCAATTTTTTGCATTCCTTTCCGTATCATTTTTAGAAGATTATGTTCTGCCAGTGTGCCTAATTCAGTGTCAATCTGCTGTTCTTAAATCCAGTGTCATCCAAATCATATCGATTCTAGACCAGAATTTATGACTATTTGAGTAGAATATATATCGTTGTTTTACTGGATTAATTTCTCTCCAAATATCTTGATCTCCAATTTCCTCTGCCATATTGAAAAAAGTCTTAGGTAGTCCTTTTCTTCCGCTCCTTACTGTTTTCCTGCTTTTATAATCCAGTATCTTATCCACTATTGCATTGAAATCTCCTACTGAACATATACCTTGATAATCCAATTCTATTATTTTTCTATGAAGCTTTTGATAAAATTCTTCTTGTTTATTATTTGGTGTGTATAGTACTACTAAAAGTATTTGTTTTTGATATAAAGTTATTTCTATCATCACAATCCTTGCTTCTTCACCTGCATAAATCATTTTAGAGGCTATTCTCTCTTTAAAATATATCGCGATTCCTCTTTTTTGTTGTTGTGCTGATGGATAATAACAATTTCCAATTTTTCGGTATTCCAAAAGTTTGTGATATTGTTTTGTTATATGTTTTTCATATAAGCACATTCTTGTTTAATTTCTGCAATTATTAAAAAAATATTTTTGATGGTGAGTTCAGTCCATTTGTATTCACTGAAAAAAATCCATTTTCTTTCTCCATTGTAGTTGCTTATATTTAGGTCTTGTCGATCTCATAATCCTCTGTTTTCTTGCGATTCCTTCTGTTTTTTGGTCTGACTTCTTTTTTTCTCCTTCAGTTTGTATATTTGTTTTCTCTGCTGCTTGCTCCTCCTGTTTTTGTTCTTCTCCATCCTCTTGTTGATATTGTGATTCCTCACCCAAAAATATTGTATGTGTTTCCTCAAAGTCTGCAGCTTTCCAAACTGAATACAATTGGTATCTTGTATTTTTCCAATTAATTAAGATTCCCTCTGGCATTAGCCATCTGAAATTTATTCTTTTAGTAATTAATTTAGTCATCAAAAATAATATTGTCTTTGATTATCTTGTATTCTCTTAGAAATCTGCTTCAGCATCACTATTCCCTTTTTTTATACACCAATGGTTCATCTCTAACTTTTCTCAATATGTCATTTCTTCTTATTTTTTTTTATAAATCTTACATGGACTTTCCTTGGTAGTTTGCTTCTCCTTGCATAATTTGTGTTCATTTGAAAAATTTAATCCATTCAACTTGTATTTCTTCTTTATTTATTTAAGGCTTCCATCAATAACATTGTAATTACCGTATTTTTTGCACCATAGGACGCGCTTTTTCCCCCCCCCAAAAAAGGGGGGGAAATGTCGACGTCCTATGGAGTGAATACTTCCAAAAAGCATGGGAGATCGCTCCGTGGGATGCTCCAAAATCCGGAACAAAGTCCAGAGATCACCTTGCAAGCGGAACTGGGGGCTTCCCAGCATCGCACGGGGTGGCGGGAAGCCTCCAGTTCCGTTTGCAAGGTGATTTCCGGACTTCCCAGCACCGCGCGGAGCGATCTCTGCCCCCCCACGGGGTGCCCCGAAGTTCGGGGATCAGCTTGCAAGCGGAACTGGGGGCTTCTCAGCACCGCGCGGAGCGATCTCCGC
>JANHFO010003655.1:0-10861 GCA_032468095.1 Pareas carinatus | reverse complement strand
CCAAGTGTGACTGGACATGCAAGGAATTTGTCTCCAGTGCATATGCTCCAATGTACATATAAACTACAAGAGATAAATTATGATCTTAATCATAAAATAGTGCTTTCAATTTATCGAGAAAGCCAACTACCTTAGGCTAATCCAAACATTCAATTAAATAGTTAAACAAATATTCACTATTGTAGTTATAGCTGAAGTCTCAAAGTATAATTATATAAAGTCTCTGCAGAAAGTCAGATAAGTTTTGTTTATAGCAGGTGTTTTCAAAGTCAGTTTTTTTTCAACTTCTCTAATCTTCAGTGTTATTGCAATATTTTCTTTCATCACTAGATGTTTTTACCTCTTCAAAATGTGTTGATGGAAGAAAATAAAAGTTAGGAATAAAGATGGCTGAAAGGAAATGTAGGGAGAGAGTTAGAAGTATGGAAAGGATATAAAATTTGAATGCTAAGTTACAGCAAGCTATAGGATGTACTTGATTCAAGAATTCAAATAAAAACAATTCAGAAGTGTTCTAGTAAGCACACTGATATGAGAATTGTAATTTAACACCAGACCAATTCCCTAAAATGGTGCTTTGGGCCACTAAAATAAGGATTTGTTTAATAGACCTGTGTAAAATATTAAAAGATAATCTATATGAGAGGAATGGAAAGCCTACTACAGTTATATATGCATGTTTATGGAATAATATTTTGGTGTATTAATAGTTTGTGGTTTCTTCCAGGGGTCTTATAAATCCACAGGATGGCCTTGGGCTCTGAAATTGAGCAATTGACTTTTTGATTCTCCTGTTGCTGGAAGATATGTTAAAATGATTATAGCCAAGTTGTTCCCTACTGATTTCACATCTAAGAGGCTTCCAGTGTTTGCATTCATTATTCCTGCTGGCACAGGTTGGAAATAGTTTATGCAAAAGAAAGATAAGGGGTGTGTGTTTATATATATATTATATATATATTCTTATATATAAGAATATCTTGACCTGTAATACAGAATCTCTAAGAAAACCTATTCTACTCTTTAACACATTGCATCCAATATACCCTTTCCTATCTTAGGCTTCAACATTAGCAGTTTATTTTAAATCTGAAATTTGAAAGCCAATCTGCTATCAACAATGAGCTACAGATTTTACTACAGAATTTGCATGGAAAAAATAATCGCAATTGGTTGATGTTTTTATTCCCCATTCTCCCAGGATCTGCACTTTGAAAGAAACTGTATGTAATAGCTTTTTGAAAACCCTTAATAATAATTGGGCTCTTTATAGCACATCTCCTAATAGGTACAAGATTGAATAAAGAAAAAGATGGAGACTGAGATGCGTGCTATTACAAAAATAGTAAAGATGACTGTCTGTTTCAATGAAACTATATTCCTTTGGTACAGGTCCAGATTTTCTCAGTATTCTATTTTAGAATTAACTATAATTACAGCCTAGCAAGGACTAAAGATCAATGGTTTTACTGAAGAATTTGTTATTGTTAGATAAGATCAATGGTTAAAAATAAAAATGATCAGCTGATTTTAGACTTAACAGCAACAAGACAAAGCTGCATATCTGCAAAATGTAATTCTCAAGGTCCCAGTTATTATGTGCCCTATTCTGCTGACTCAGTTGGGGAAATCAGAAAAAACTTTTATTTAATTATTTTTAAAAGAAAGATAAAAAACTAACAGAACCTAGATTAAAGAAAACAAATAAAAAAGAAAGGAAGAACCAATATGCAAAAATAATAAAATAATAAAATATGTAGAAGTAATTTCCCAATTATTTTACAGCATTTCTAAGTATAATGTAAGTATAAATTTACCTTTTACTCTGTGGCTATAACATATCTCACTTATTTCTATAATCAATTTTTTAAAATAATTAAATCCATTATACATTCTTTTTTTAAAGGTCATTCAATTAGTCTATAAAGGGTCTCAAGTCGGCAATAGGCATAATGTCTTATCTCTAATTAAAGTAGTCAAGTTAGTCATCTCAGCAAGTTTCATTGTTGTCTTCATCCATACCCTACATTGAGATAGAACAAATCTTTCCAACTTTATGCATACCATAATTGTGCTGCAGTTCTCCTGTGTAAAAACAAAATTACATCGCTTCTTTCTACAACTGTTCATACATTAGTCTCAAAAGAAAAACCTCCAATTTCAATTGTATTCAGGTTCCTCTGAATAAATATGTATATTTGGATCCAAAACTTTCTAGGTTTTTTACACATTCACCAGGCAGAATAAAATATCATTTCTTTATATTTCCAATATAAATTTAAATTACCTTTATACATTCTAGACAATTTATTTATGTGGTATATACCAATGGTACAACGTTTTATAAAAATTCTCTTTAAGATTATGACCTGACGTAAAGTCCTTTCAACCTCATATTGTCCCACTGTTTCATTTGTATATTGAAGCCAAAGGTTTTGCCCCACTTTATCATATATTTGTTCACTTCTTCTATTAAAGTTTATACATTTTAACAATGGTGTGCTCATGAATGAAGGCAAATACACACATCCCAGGATAATGTTGCAGGATCCAATCTGAGTCATTCACCGAGACCAGAGGTTTTGTCTTCTGAGCTTTGGGACTTGTGCTTTCACACTTTCTGGTGAAAGATGTCAGTTATATTTTCTCCCACCTTAACATATTTTTAACTTAGTTAAATTACCTTAACATAGTTATTTTGGAATAAGATACAATTCATATTTCTCACAGTAATGCCCAGGTATTTTACCTTCTTAATTTTAATACCCATTTTCATCAACTCCTTTTTGTCTTGTATTTTCATATTTTTGTTAACATGCTCATCTTCTAATAATTATTCCTAAAGCTGCTAAGGCACCAAATGAGAAAAATCAAAAAGAAACATGATTAACTCTATGACACCTGAAAAAGCAGCTATAAAATAAATTGAACACACAAATGAACCATATCAACGACTTCATAGCTGTTCATATATCTGCTATTTTTGCATTAATTTCATTGTCATATATTGTTGTCCATCATGACATCAACTCTGTGTGTGCTGTGTTAAGGTAACTGAAATAACTGTTATTATGTTGGGTTTAACTAACATAAATACAAATACAACTTGCCTAACAAACGTTGACTATTTGGTGAGAAAGGACAAATGGTCTCCTCATTATTCTATATGTTTTTCTATAACTTCAAATAAATTAATACAATTATGCAGAGTAGTTTTTTTCAAGAGTACATTCTGTATCAGGAGTATGAATAAAGATTCTGGTGCCTATTTGAGAAAAGGGTTCAGGACATTAATAAATTATTTTTAATCATATCTTCTATCAGTGACACTGGATTTTTCTTTTAAACAGGTATTTGAAATTGTACAGCATTCAAACATAATACGGCAAGCATGGGAGAAAGAATGAGTTGTGCTTCTTAAAATCAATCTATATTTATAGTCATTACATAAATATAATTAACTTGCATTTGCAGTATTTGTTAGGTAAATAACTACTGGACAATTTAAGTTACCTCAAGGCATTTGGACAGTTTATTTTTATACTATTGCCTTAATAATAAAATTAAAATGCTTAACAACTATTAGTTACCCTTCAAAGGACTGTCAGTTCTATGTTATTAAATTAAAACAAGAGTTTCAGAGAGATTATTGTTGATGGAACTCGGCTTGGCAGGAAAAGTATTACATTTCCCTCATTTTTCACAGTCCTGAAAGTGGCATGGCTATTGTATACATAATAAAAAGAATGCACAGTTAACACCATGTCTAGTTTGACTTTTAGTGTCATCACAATAAAGACCTTAAGTATGGACAGCTATAACAGTGTCCCAAAGTAAGCCTAGAATCAACTTCAGGATTTGCTCATGGAATGTTTAGTATAAAGAGGAAATGGATATGCTAATAGTCTCAAAGTTAAGAGGTGTCCCAAAGAAATGCAACAGTATGTTATGTACGTACGTACACACGCGCACACACACACACACACACACAAACAGAATTCAAACTACTAAAAGCTACAGACTGCTTATTTAAACATAAATACCACTGAACTCAGTAGTAATTACTTCTGAGAATTATTTAGACTAAAAATAAAGAAATACTTATTAATTCCAATTCAACACTCAGAGATCTCTAGATAAAAGTTAGAAAGGCATCTGACATTTAAGAACCCACCACTATTCGTATGTGTGTGTGCGTGTGCACATGTAGAACATATTTTTTGTCATCCTAACATATATTTTGCTCATGAGATTCTATTATAGCCATGCATTTGGCACCTTCATACTTTGAATTAGTTATTCATCTTATTATAAAGGCACACAATATATCTTTTTATCTTCTATTATAACTAATCTCAAGATGTGGGGGAAATGATTTAAAGATAGATATCACTTACTTCTTTATGGAACAAATCAATCTTGAGCCAATTCACATAAACCTATAAAATGTGTTTGTTTATCCACCTATATTATTTGCTAGTTTTTGGTCCTGAATCCATAGCCCTGATGTGACCTACATGATCAAAACCATTAAATGTTTTGGTAGACTGATTTGATTAATTTTAATTATTCACTTATCCATAAACTATTTCAATTTGGATTAACAAAATAATGCACCAGTTTCAAAGAAATATAAAAAAGGATTGTTTGAATAATTTCTCAGTCTTTTTTCCATTTATTTTTAATATTTTTGTTGTTTATGCTATTTTACTAGATCATTATTCCAGTTTTATTGAATTCAGCAGCTTAACTGCTTTTCTTCCCCCTTGCCTCCTGGGCATCTGTTTTCCATTCTTCCCTGTTGCTTTCTTTAATTTCCTCTCCTACTGTTGCTTTCTAGTAGGGAAAAAAAATAGTACTGTTACTGGAATGTACCAATAATTCATTTAATCCCATGTCTTCTTTTTTATACCAGCTTCTTTCCGAATCTGTTTAATTCCTACATTTTACTCTTGTTTCTTTGAATTCTTCTTCTTAAATCAAATTCCAAGAAAAAATTATTTTCTTAGACTGTCAATTAGAATGCAAGAAAAAATACTACTCTTTTACGGTCTTGCAATATTCATTAGTGTTTTTTTTTGTTGCACTGCAAAATGTGCATCAGACATCATCCATTTTTATCATGTGAACAATGAGAGAAGCATCAGTGTCTGCTTAAGATCACCTAGTTTCCTTTGAATCTGTTAGGATCTCTGTAGTTTAGCGATACAAGATATACTTTCCATAGAAAAATTCCAGGTTCTATTTTTTCAACCATATGAAGTCCTGGGAAGAATCTGCCAGTCAGTGTAGACTTTTGTGATGGAGTTGAATCAATTAATATAAAATCATTTCTATGCTTCTTTGAATCTAATTTTCTGTAATCTAAGTACACCTCTTGCTCAGAATATTAACACAGATGCATACATCAATGGAAAATCAGCAGCCTTAATATATAATAGACTGATGCCAACCATAGGTCTAAATGTGCCCCTAATTTGAAGAAATGTAGTACATCTTGTAAATTCTTTACATATAGGAAAAGCCATTATTAAATTAAAGGAACTAGGTTAGATGCACTACTAAATTAGTACACAGAGCAGTTTTATGGCTTTAAAATTTTCTATTTTATCCTCATACACTGAAAACAGTCAAATATTGGCAGCTATTTATGCTACTTCAAAACCAAATAGAAATGAAAGATCTAGCCAATGCATAATCTTTCAGCTTTGTAATAGAACACTTGATCATTTCATAGATTAATGTTTTCCTTGTTCTTTTCTTCCTATTTGCAATCAGAAAGGGACTTTAAGCTTGCTATACCTGGTCACAGGGAAAAAGTCATTTGTAGGTGTTGCACTCATATATTAGAGATGGTGTATGGTTTTCTTTGAAATTTCTCATGTCCGACGTAAACCTAATCAAACCTTTATGCCCTCTGGCATATAACCTCTGTATGAACTAAAGTACTGAAATATTGTTTAATCATACTGCATGGCACCTTTTTGTAGAGTGATAGAAGAAGTACTATTTTGCCCATACAGACAAAAGCAGGATCATATATTTTATTGTGTAACAATTGGACGATTCATTGCTATCATTGCTTTTGTCTTTCATACCATTTAACCATTTAACATTGCTTAATTCTTTTGCATTTATCAATGGATTAATTGAGATCTAAATCATTTGAACCCTAATGCATCTGTATATTATGGCACAGTAGAGTGGTATATTAAGGATAATATAGTAAACTTCAGTATGGAATGAGTATGGTGACAGAAACTGGACTTGCCTTAATTTTGCATTGGCAAAATTAAACAGCATTTTCATGGCTGTTTGAAATAGGTCTGTATCAGTTTGTAGCTTGACTCCACATACTAGATTCCTCACCCTGTTCTCACACAATAGTCCATCAGACATCTGGAGGTATCTTTTGAGAATTCCATAACTGAGGACATGCTGATGTTGACCTGTATCGAATAGTGAACTTGTACATTCATTTCTTGAGATGTCTGGAACTATCTAGTGGACATTCTTTCATCTGTAAAATCTGAAAGAAAGATTCTAGGAAAAGTATTATTTTCCCTGTAAGAGATTTTCCACAATAATGCCCTTTTCAAAGATAAATTAACATTTATTTGATGAATTAATATTTGATCTGAAAAGGAGCAATTTAGTGGAGCAACTTCAAGAGCTACATAATTCTCATCTCTCGCCCTTTCAGCGGGCCTGTTCTTAAACCTGCCACTAAAAAGGAGAGAAGAAAATATAAATTATATATTGACTTTGCTTCACAAAAAAACAATTTGCTGCTTTTACCTGGCAATGCTTGTCTGACTTATTTGGTTCAAAATTCAACTATTATTAACCTTTGACAACCAAGGAGAATAGTGATTGAATTTGGTCTTTAATGTCACTCCAAAATCAATAGTGTAAATGGCAGTTGCTCTTGTTTTAACTGCTCTGTCACAATTTTTAAAGTCATTATTTGCATGTCCTAACTTATACTTTGCTACATAGACCTATTTTTTATCTTTAAAAGGGGACTTTATAATGTCAGGAAATGTTTTCATTGAACAGAGACAACCATGTTTGGAAAAAGGAAGAGTACAAGCCAAACAATAAAATTAAACTAAACTTTACTTTTAAAGGAGGAAAGGGGAAAAGCTTAGAAAGGAAGTCATAAAAGATACCAGATAAAAGCTTCTCAACATAGTGACTGTTTACTGTCAGCAATTTGTAACTCATAGCAAAAAAATGGATTTAAAATGTGTACTCACCAATCAGTACAAAGTGTTCCTGTTTTGTGTTTTATACTGTACTTTAATTGCTTAATTGAAGGCAAGGACATTGGTAATGGATTTTGCATAGTAGTCTGAAGGCATATTTTTCTGGGTGTGATTTTCTACAACTGATTTCACACAAACAATGATAGCTTGCTTTTTAAATTTTTTTAAAATCCTGCCTTTATTACCTTTATAAATAACTCAAGACAACAAACATACCTATTATTCCTTCCTCCTCCCATTTATCCATAACAGGGACCCAACGCAGGTTGGACCAGGAGTGGGTGACTAACCCTAAGTCACCCAACCAGTTTTTTGTGCCTAGGGCAATTACGTTAGTGGACTTCAGATTATGTATGAAGCCTAATCCAGACAAAATGCATCACAACTTAAGTTTTTATGGTACAATAATATTAATATTAATCTTGGAAGTAAGAATTATTACCATACTTACTTAGCTGGTGTTTAAGACTATTTTTCTGCCTTTGTTTTCCATTTGCTTTGGACTGTGTTTTATACATTCATTCCTTTCTCTGTGTACAAAAGTCTTAATACATTGCATGAAGCCTTTCAATCAGTTATGATAAAACTGATTTTTTTCCTCCTACAAGAAACAAAAATACAAGGTTTTTGGGATGGAACATAGTGTCAGGAATGAACAAACAGGCCACACATGCAGAGTTTGTGCTAACGATCTATTATGTTCTGCCTATAATACAGGAATCTCTTCAATCTGGCAGCCTGCTTTTGGGAAGAGTTAGCTAAGACTCCAAGGAACTTAAGGGGGGGATGGTCCTAGCCCTTTTGCAGTTGTGCAGTAATTTAAGGCAAGCTCCATGCTTGATCCCTCCTCCCTGCCACTGCTTCCCAACATAAAGTAAATATTTACAGGAAAAAACTTCAAGAACCTCCCCTTATGCCTGAAAAATTTTCAACCAGTGTGTGCTACCTGCTCTAACATATACTGGTGAAACATGGACACTAACCTCACAATTGATACAAAAGCTACAAGGGGCGCAAAGAACATGGAAAGATACATGCTCGACAACCCAAGAAAAGTTAGAAAGACCTGCACATGAATTAGAGAGCAAATGAAAGCATATAATATCATCAAGAAAGTAAAAGAATTGAAATGGAAATAAGCTGGTCACATAGCAAGAAGAATTGATGGGAGGTGACCTAAGGAGCAGGATCTGGAGACCGCATTTTCCTGTGGAGGAAATAAGATTGCAACATTGTTTCCTCCCCTCTGGTTTGAGCCTGGCAGACTGCTCGACTTCGAAGTCCTGATTGGTTATTGTGAGTTAAAGCGGCTTTATTAAAGTTGAGTTAAAGAAATGCCCGCGTACGTTGCTTTTGTTCCTGTTGAATAGAACTGTTAAATAAAAACCTGTTTTTTCCTGACGCCGTTGCCAGCCTGTTCTTCCATCGCTTGATCTAACATTTGGCGACTTGGGTGGGATCCCTGGAAGAAAGGACAAAGGAAAGTCGTTTGGGAAAACCAGGAACCAAAAAATGTCAGCCATCCACCCGCCAACTCCATACGATCCGGCCAAGAAAACGTGGGACGCATACATGGTACGATTCGACTTTTTAATTGAGGCACACGACATCCCAAATATCACTAACAATTGCCAGAAGGCGTTATTCCTCAGCCACTGTGGGCATGAGGTTTTCAATTCGGCAAGAACCCTGGCTGAGCCGAACACCTTGCAGACAATGACATGGCTTGACTTACAGAATGCACTGCAAGCGCACTACATGCCCGTGCCATCCAGATTTGTGAAGCGATACAAATTCAGACATAGGATGCAGCAAAGCAGAGAAACAATAAATCAATTTGTAGCGGCGTTAAGAAAAGCGGCTGTTCATTGCGTTTTTGTAGATCTGGAAGACAGCCTACTAGATCAACTGATTTTCGGAGTCAGGGATGTCAGGCTACAAAGGCGTTTGCTAGCCAACACAAATCTCACACTCCAACTGGCACTCGATGAGGACAGGGCGGCCGAATCATCATCCAACGCTGCGAAATCCCTGCAAAAGATCGCAGGGGCACCAACGACCGAGAGAAGGACAACTTCAGTGCACCAAGGCACCTGTGAAGACTCTGAGGCCAGCAGCAAAGATGAGCCAACTGAGGTTCGCCAGACATCGAAAACGACAAATGAGCAGAAGCGAAGATGTGCCAGCTGCGGAAGCCAGCATTCATGGTCAACTTGCCATTTTCGCAAAGCGATTTGCAATTTCTGCAAAAAGAAAGGCTACCTGACCAATGGCAGATGCATACGAGGCACACAGCAAGCAAAGAAATGCAGCTGACATGAAGGTTCAAGTGGTTGATCAACATTTGGCTCATTCATCTTCTGCACTTAATATACTGTATTTTTATTACTGGTTTATATCTACTTTCCCAATAATTAAGCCATTATTACTAAACTGCTTTACTCATTGATTGACTGACCCATCAAAGTCTATGCAAAAATTTTGGGCTGTTGTCTTTCTTGGAACAACTAAGATGTGAAGGACTAAATGTCACGTCTTGTTATTAGGTAACAGGATGGTTTATAAAGCATTGACCAAATACATTTCAGTTCATAAACAGTTTTTCACTCAGGTTGAAAATTGTATGCCAAAACATTACTGAATCTATGCCCTATTCTTTGCTCAACATAAATTAGCTGTAGAGCGTATAAGCAGGGAATGATTCATTCTATCAATCAATCAGTCAGTCAGTCATGTTCCTGTATGTATTATTCTCTTATCATTCTGACTCAGCTAATAGGTACAGTGATGGCAATTCATTTGATTTTAGCTATCCAATAAACTTTTCCAAGCAAAAACATTCCATTTTTTTGTATGGTCAAGACTCTTATTGAGCTACTATATGATAAATAATGTTGGATTATTACTTTTAATGTACCTATTGGAAATATAATTTTATTTCAGTCTATCTTTGGAGTTCCTCACTGTTTATCAGGTACAGTTTTAAGACAGCGATAGGATTCTGTTGAGTTAAATGTATTATAACAAGGCTGATTACCTCTGGAGATAAAAATATTTAAATATATGATGACATTTACTGCTACTTGTTTTAATGTCATCAGCAGTTCTGGCTGGGAAGTTTAAAAGAGTACATTGTGATAACAGAACATGTGGTTGTAATTTTGTGTGTGTGCATACACATACAGTTCCAATTTAGGACTTTGCTATGCTACAACAAACAAGTTGTATTTGTTCCTGCTCAGTCCCACTTAAATCCTTTTTTTCCTTTTCATGAAAAAGAAAGAGAGAAGGAGTAGCAAGGAATTTTGCAATCTATCAGCCTGTCTGTCTATCTGTCATCTTTTACCAAAGTAACTCTAGGCAGGTTTGCAAGTAAGGAATAAAACAACTATAAAAATAATAAAAATTCAAAAACCAGTAATAGGCAAGGAAGATAGCCAACTCAAAAGTGATGACAGCAATCAGAAATAAATTCTCTGAATGTAATTCAGGGCTCCATATTCTAGAGCAGAGGTCTCCAACCTTGGTCTCTTTAAGGCTTGTGGACTTCAACTCCTATGCTGACTGAGGAATTCAGGGAGTTGAAGTCCACA
>JANHFO010003653.1:26917-41806 GCA_032468095.1 Pareas carinatus | reverse complement strand
TCGAACTGCTGAACTTACTGGCAGCTGACTGTCAACAGAAGTAGAATGCAGTACTGCACTCTAACCACTGCGCCACTGCAGCTCCTTTGTAATACAAATGGCTTGAAATGTTGAAAAATGTAAAGCAAAATGTTGAGTTGTGCTTTTTTGGGTATATTACTGCACTGAAAAAAGTTGGGAGTCATTACTTTGTTTTCTTTCTTTCTGCAATCTTTACATTTTCTTTTCTTAGTATTCCATTTTTTATTTTGCATATTTATTTTGTAATAAATTTCAAAAAAATTCTTGGGAAAAAAAGCTGCAGAACATTAAGGATCGCAAGAATACCAATACTCTCAAGAGTTTTTTTTTAATGTAAACCAGAACCATTCTATTATAACTTGTATTTAGGGGTAATTGAAATTTTGGATTGTCCTGTTTATAATAGGATTTCTTCCAAATTTTTAGAATTGATTGTGTTACTAAAACTCTGTAGAGGAAAAAAACTACCTCCACTAACCAATGCAGTACATTAACTGAGGATGTGAAACGAGATCAGAGAGTCTCAGGGAATTTGAGATACGAATTCCTGCTCAACTATAGGAAAACTGTGAGCCAGTTATTTTCTCTCAGTGTAACACACCACATAGATTTCTTACTGTGAGGACAAGAAACAAACTTTAATTGCGCTAGCGGGAAAGGTGAGATATAACTATCACAAGTGATACTTTTGTAGAGAATATATAAAGTTAAAATAAACTAAAACCAACATTCTTGAAAGTATGCTGCAAGTAAACCCACTTATTCTCTTTGAATTATCAGGATGCTATTACTCCCTACTCAGTTACTACTGGGTGAAATTTTCTGTTATTGCAAGCTGCTTTATTCTCTTCGAAAAAGCACCAGCAAATCTTAGGTGATTTGTAATTTGTCCCAAGTTTTGAGATAACCAGGCTGACGAATGGATGTCAGTGATGGTGGAGTGCTGTGCACTCTATCAGCACAGGTGAGTAGGGCTTGGTTATCTGTTTCCTGTTTTTTCTGAGCAATTTAATGCCATTTTGTGAATACTAATTCGTACAGGTCTATAGGAGATAGTTGCATTGATTTGTTTTTTCTTTCTTTGGGCACTGTCAAATGGATCACTACTACTGCACCAGAATAGTGGGAAATCATAAATCATCTGATATAAGCAGATCTAAACACTGTTAGATGCTGCTACTTTGATTCATTTAGCTACAAGGGCAAACTCCTTAAGGTAATACTGAAACAAAAATTAGTACTTCGTATCTGTTGCCCATCCTTGATCTAAATAAGTAAAATATTTTGATTCACATTGCAAAGTCTGTTGGCTATGCAAAGGTAGGCGGGAAACTACAATATCCTAGTAGTTAGAACCTTCTGTGTAGACCTATTGAAACATTGATGAGTTGGAACATGGAATGGATTGAGGTAAATTCTTGAGTTTGTCTACACAGTTCTTTAAAATGTATTCTAAAACTCTTAACACAGAATATTGAATAAAATATAGAGCATTAATTTTGTCTGTCTCCAGCTGAATCTTTCATTTGTCTCCTGACACACTCCTCATTAACCCTGGCTTCATAAATGGAATAACTAGTAAAAAAATGCTGGCATACATACTTTTCCATTCAACATATTTTGCTTTGCATACTACTGTAATGTAATAGCATTATCACAGCTTTGGTAGTTCAGCTGGCTGAGTGCAAAATTATTCCTGATTGGTAAATTTGTATTCTTATAGTAACATTTTGCTCTGATGCTGAAAATATTTTCTTGAGATTATTAGTTTTTCTCTTCAGCAATATGATTATGTCTTTTATTTTAAACTGTAAAATAAAGACAATAACAGAAAAGTAAAAGAACAAAATCAAAAGATAACTATGATGGAAGCATACATTGATAAAGAAAAGAAGAAAGTACATAGAAAATGTTTTTTTTTTAAAAAGGAAAAATATCAGAAAGGGAAAAATATTGTGATATATCATTTAACAGTAAATAGTTACAATTTTATACTGTATATGCTTATCTACTTATCTAATGCAAGTATTAGACCTTAAAGGTATAATAGTATGAAGGCTTGTACATAAAAATGCATTTTTAAAAATGATCACTCTGATTACCTCAGCATTTCAAGCTCTGCTGCATGTAGTTGTTCAAGGGTTATTATTTTATCATCAACGTTTTTCAATATCAAGATGGAATTGAGCTGAACTTTGGAGATATGTGTCACCAATACATTTATATTAGTCAGTTTTGTTATTATCTCAGTGCAAGCTCAGAGCATGGATAAAATGCTCAAACTGATGAGACTGAACAGGTAAAGACTGGAATGATAAAAACATCTGATGTTTGAGATGCAGTACATGTTCTAGAAAAGTAATTTAATTGTGTTATACAGGATTGTTATTAGTCCATTGAATTCTGGCTGGCAATTCTGGGCAAAATAGTACCCAGAAGTACAAAGAGTAGCTGTGGGCTGTGAGGTTCCTGAACTTTTACGAAATAGCACCATGGATGTAATAAACCCCAGCATTGCTGAGTGCAGAATATTCTCACTATCCTACTCAGCAATCTGCAGGATCAATTGGGCAAGATACTATCTCTTTAGTTCAGTGAGTGCAATCCATTCGGCATTCATTCCATTTAGAAAATTCTCTTTTTCCTGCTGCTCGAAGCCAATGGAACCTAATCAAACCCTGCCTGGAAAAATTGACTTATTACATTGATTCTGGAGGTTGTTGTTTAAAGTACCAAAATTGATCCCACCTGTAGCTTAGAAGTGTCAGTCATTTTTATGTTAATAGCCATTCTGAACAGACAAGTAGTCTTCAATTATTTTGAATCTTTAGATACAACGTACTGCCAAAATAATGAATATACATTTTAATATTTAATCCTAAAAACTGTAGTCTAAAATACTGAATTGGAAGGTCATAGAACGAAGTATAATAGAAAAAAAAATTCCATTATACATTATTTTTTAAAGATAGATATGTAAACCAGATCTGATATGGATCTATTGTTTACTCTAGAAAATATGTTCAGTTTACAGATGAATTGCTACTTTTTGATACTATCACCCTAGTTTTGTTCTTGATAATCATCGCAAATATTGTTGTCTTTATGTAAATAATTGCCACTTGAAAATTGTAAACTGGCTATAATAAATAATTATTCCTTTCTCTGGTAAAGAGAAACTGATAAAGTATCAGTTATAATCTGGCAACTAGTATTTGGAAGCCTATAAAGTACAAAATCTTAAGTACAAAACTATGATCTTAAGAAAGTCTAGGGTTATTAAGAATATTTCAGAATTATATTATCCATTTGTATTTAGCATATATGGATAATTAACTTGAGATACATATGTCATAAAATTTTGTGGCAATATGATGGAAGAAAAGACTGATTAAACATTTCAAGAGCTCTTATTTATTCTTGTTCATTCCAATAACATGTATCTCTTTCTTTTCTATGAAACTGCAATTGGAATTGTAAGCAATAAAACACCTCTCTAGATCTTGGCCATTATTAGAAGTAAAGATTTATAAAGTTTGTATCTAGCAATATTACCCATATGCAGGTTTCCCCAAGGTGCTGAGAAATTAAAACATTGAATTGGTCAATCATAATTAGTAATTAACATCTTAGTCGTTGGAATATCCTGATCACCTGTATTAAATTCAAACAGACCGATTGTTCATGAAAAAAATGGAAAATCTGGCGAGTTTAATATTTTAATTTACTAGCGCCTTATTGTGGTATTTATTGCAGTAGATTATTTTTAAAAATTGACTAACAAGCAGTTTTCAAAATTAGAAACAGTCAATATAATGCAATTCTATTTGTTAGAAACACCCAAAGGAACACAACTGCACATTATGATCTGATTTGTACACCATGTTAAGCCAAAACATGCAGTAACTGATTTAGTCTTAGCATGAGATGTGAACACAGCCATTACAGTTTCTAAAACTATGCCTTGGCATGTTGTGTAAACCTAGATAATCATGGTTTATTTTATATGTTATGGTTTTAGTGTAGTGTGATGAGCCAATTGAACAGAAATTAACCAAAATCTTGTTATGCATCTATTGTGCAATTAATTATTACTTTCTTAAAAAATTCTGCTTTGCTCTGGCTTATCCTCCTTTTCTTCTCTCCAGCTCTTTAGCTAACAACATTTTTGTCTTCTCCTTTCCATAACTGATATTCAATTCTACAGTGGATGTCATCAAACAAAGTCAAAAGAAGGGTCAATGCCTTTTTGCCGTCTTTCTTTTTTTGCTGCTTTACCTTACATAGGCCACCATAGAACAGTGGCCTTTGTGTCAGGTTCCTCAGTCTGAACTTGGCAGTAAACCTGTTTTCCTGACACTTCTCAGCTGAGGTCAGCTGTGCTGGTTGAGTTACCAGAAGATTCATTTGCTATATTGGAATGCTTCTGATTAAAAAATCAGCTAATGTATGTAGCTGATTGGCCATTGGCAATGAAAACATACAAAAATGTATAACTGACTTACAAACTCTTAAAGGTTAAGACTCAAAATTTCTTCCACCAATCTTTCCAAATTAATGGCATGGTGGTTGGTGGTCTTCAAGCCGAGAGGTTTCCATATTTTAAAGCCCTATTTGAGATCTTATAGTGACTGTCTTAACTTTTATATATTGACTTGGTTATATATAGTTATATGTTTTCTATTTTTTTTGCATTTGTTGGTTTACATACTTTCCCAATACAAACATAAAAATATTTTTAAATGCCATATTTTTTTTATAAAAATAAACAATATCTAAGGGTGACTACCCATCTCAATAGAATACTATATTCAGTTTTCACCCAATAGAATACTATATTTCAGTTTTAAGCAGTTTCCTGCTTAAATTTCATTTTGTGCCTTTATTAATTCTAAGTTAATACTATAGTTTTGAAATCTTAGACAGTGAAATAAATACATGGGAAATTTATTGCTTAGAAAATATTCCAGAGCAAAATATGACTAACACAGTGAATTCTTGAACTAAACCAAATGACAAACATGTTGACAATCCATATCACTTAATTACCTTTCCTTGACCATGACATCTTCCATTTATAGACCTCCTTCAAAAGATTCTCTTCAACAGTGAATAACAATAACAGGCCTGCCATGACTGATTAGACACTGTTAAGAACCTCATTTCAAGAATAGGGTAGTCATCTCACTACTTAGTCAGAATGACTTATTTAAAAAGAGTAGAAAGTTCAGGTTTCTTTCTGTTTCCCTCCTTCTCATTCTCATTCTGCAAAAGTTGGTAGTGGTGGTCCAAGGACAACAGATATAAAGCATCAAATCTTATTGGGTTGCTATAAATTAACTGAACTTGTGGCAAAATATGAAGGTGTTGAAATATCTTCCATTTAAAGCTTGCTTTCTCCTAGAACTGGCACCTTCTTTTAACATTCCTGCAGGTATCTTCTTTTTTCTCTCAAGAAGAGTTATTTACAGTACAAGAATAAGATTTCTCCTGAAAAGTATGCTCCATTGAGTTCATTGGGCTTTGCTCTTAAGTAAAGGGATGAAAGGTTGCAGGCTAGTCAAACAATCCTGCTGCAGAAGGCCAAATTGGGGTAAAGAGAGGTGAAAGGGAAAGATGGAAAATTGACTTCTGTTTACTCTTAATCTCCCATTAAATATGAACTTCTTTTTAACCTGGAGGGATATGGGCCTTGAAAAAGCTTGGCACACATTCTCTAGTTTCTCATTCTGAAAGTCAAGACTGTCCTCCTTGGTACACTAATGAAAAAAGGATTTGGTAAACCACCAGAATTCCATGCCAAATTGCAGTCATGTCCTTCTATCAAGAGCTAAAAATGCTTTCCACTTTGGAAAAAAAATGGCTTTAGGCCTTGACCTTTTACTTGAAAGACAAACACTTTTGTGTATTCCTCATGCCCTATTAATAAATATTGCATGCAGGCAAATGATTACTTGGTGTTATATCTGCTGCGGTCTCTTTCATCTTTCCTTTCCTCACTTTTATGAATGTTCTATGTCCTTCCTCCTATGCTCCCTGAACCTGAACGGACAAAAAATGTATTATTTATTTGCCTTTTTATACCGCCCTTCTCACCGAAGGGACCCAGGTCAGTGCACAGCCATATAAAAACAATTAAGACAATTAAACAGACAAATACAAATCAAAACAATCATGGTTTTCCTGCTGTCTGTTTATACTGGACAGGAGGGAATTCTCATATCCACTCACCATGTTGCAACCTTTATAGATGCAGGGTGATATGATCAGATGGGTGGACGTAGGGAATGGTAAAACAACAAACAAACCAAGTCCACCAACAAAATGGTGCTCTCGTTTTATTATTTGATGGTTTGATGGAAACAGCACGACTATACACCGATGAGACTTGTCTGTGAAAAAATTTAGTAATATTTGGCATTTGTTTGAATAGTAAGGTTATAGGATTTAAGAGCATTTACTGCAGATAACATACTCAGTGGTCACTGAAGGATGGAGCTGGTATATTTAGAAAGATGAGTTGAAAGAAGATCCCATAGTCTATTGAATTTGAAGCTCTTCCAGGCCTTGAGAAGTTCTTTATTCTCCTACTGCCTCTGAAATCTCTAAGGTTAAAATATTTTACTGGAGGAAATTACATACAAGATTAATTCCTTTGCATAAGAAATACATAGTTAGGACAAAGAAGGAATTAAAAAGAAGTTAATTAATTTTTTTAAAATACTTTGTTTAACCCTGGCATATACAAATAATATAAACACCCATATTTTTAATTTTTATGTTTATATTTACATTTGTTTCGTGTTAAATTGACCAAAGAATATTCCTTTTTTTATTTGTCTCAAACATCTGCTACAGATAAATCATCTGCTAATCATCCTGATAAGCATGCAAATAAACTGCATTTATGACTCATTCATTTAAAATCTAAATTTGCAGAAACTACTAAACAACAGAAATAGATTTGTCTTGCTATGATCAGCAGGACTATGGCTTATAGTTGTAGAAGAGACTTTTTGCTAAAGCTTCTTTTAGTTAAGGAATCAGGTGTTTATACCACTGAAATGAGGATCAATGCCAGTGTTTTTGATATTGCTCAGTTTTTACACCTAAAGGTTAACTCTACTGGATAATATGTTTTTCAAGCAGTTTCATAGCACTTTATTTCATTGCTTTAATATCTGCACTTGCCTTTAAGGAATGTACAAAAAATAAGCAATGTATATTAGCATATAAAATAAAACATGCATAATGTTATTAAAATATTTTTCACAAGGACAGAAAATCACAAACAAAACTAAGGAAAATGTTCTACAACATTTGCTTACATAGTATAGGTAGAGGAATTAACATTGCTTTATATTTATTGGGGGGAAAAATTCCTAGATTCTAAGAAAATGTGCCTAAAGCTATTATCGTTTCTATTGACTCTGTAGGATTTACCGGACGTGGCTTCTTTCCCCAAGTGACAGGAAAATGACCTCTGTAAGGCAAAGTTCAACCTGAGCAAAAGCTCTGAGACTGACATTAGAGACCTGTCAACTGCTCGGTATGATAAAAGTGCAAAATTATATGTGATGCCCAGTTCAGTCACATCAAACAGCACCGAAATGTTTACTGAATGAACGACACAGTTGCTAATTACACTCTTTCCTTATGTGTATGCACATTAGGGTGGACATGAAACACCAAGAGATTCCAGTTAGGGAAAGCTTCTAATAAGCATGCAACAATTACATCAGACATGTTTCGCCATCTTAATTTCTTAGGGTGCTTATTTATACTGCAGAAACAACCTTGATAGATTATCGTGTATATTACCTGTTGGCTTTTTGTGCACTACCTAAAAAGATTATGCATTAAAATAAAGGAAGTCCCATCTGTCATATAAATGAGTAAACAAAGGAAATATTAAAGTTTTCTTCTCTTGCTTCGCATACAGCATAGATAGAATCTTTTAGTAATTAAGTGACTTTTTAATCATCAAACTGCTCAGGCTGTGAAATTTGTCTAACAGCCATAGAGATATTGAAAATGAGAGAACGGATGGGTGGAAGATCCATACAAAGTGGAAGAGGAGGAAATAAGGAAGAGGAGGAGATGATTTTACTGAATTCAACTGTACAGTTACAAATCTATTTGCTGTGAATTCTGGTTTTGCTAAAAAAAAGAATTTCTAAAATTCTGAAATTTTACGTATAGAGTTTGCTAATATTTCAGTTGTTTTGTAATGTTAGTTTGTTCTTTTTGACTCAACATGACAACTTCCTTGATAAAATATTGTAAAATAGAAACTTTGATGGAATTGGACCAAGGAGTTCTTTTTATGTGATGTTTCACTGATTTATATAGACGCTTCCCACTAGCAGGCACTAGACCCAAAATGATGAGCTTTTCTTAGACCTTTTAAACTATTTTCCAATAGATATTCACACATAAATAACTTTTTTGTCCTGTTTTATCAGAGTACATGCATGGCAATAATAATGGGGTGGTGGGAATAGTGAAGAGAGAATCAAAATCAAACCTGTTATTAGGCAAAACGAGATGATTTCATCAGACATCTGTGTTGTCATAAGGAAAAAAAATGTAGGAAAAGCTCTGAGTGATGAACCTTTTTATTAAGGAGAATTTTATGGCCCCCTCATCAGTATGTCATCTTGTTTTCCTTGGGATATAGGATTTTTTTATTTTTATTTATTTATTTAGATTTATATACCGCCCTTCTCCCGAAGGACTCAGGACGATGTACAAAGAACATAAAAAAAAATGTTGCCCCTACAGAAATGCCGGCAAGCTTCAGCTGCATATTTGATTATTGTCCATATATGTCAGAGATTAGTCATAATTTTTTAAGCAAAGAGCAGAAAAGATTGGTATGAACCAGTCTGTGCAAGAAATAAAAAATAGGCAATCCCTTAAGATGCTATGGAGGAGGGTAAAATATAGATTTGTAATTTAAATAAAGAAACTGATACAAGCATCCTTAGCTAAACTCAGTTTGCATAACTAAGAAAATTGATCTTCAAATTTTTTTGCAAAGGATTGAATAAAAGCATAAGATCTCATCTACTGCTTTTCGCTCTCCTCATAATTAAAAATTAATCTATGTAAAAATCTATGTAAAATTATTAATCTATGTAAAAAAGAGAACACATGCCATTTCTAACGGCAAAACAATAAACAGAAGGACGTATATAAATTGATACAACTCTAATAATATGAAACAGACAAGAAATAACAAATGAACAGGTATAGAATAAGGGGTATCTGGTGTGGAAAAATCAGTTAACTATGGAACTAGCTATGTGCCGCAGTTGTCAAAAGAACCAATGAACCAGTTTGCATCAACAGAGGTATAAGGCTAGTAATTGGAGACTCTGAATTCTAGTTCCATATCAGGCCAGTAATTCCTCCTTAACCTTAGGAAGAAAACAATAGCAAACCATTTCTGAAATCTTGCCAAGAAAACTGCAGGGACTAGCCCAGGCAGTTGCCAGGAGTCAACGCTGACTTGAAGGGACCTCAAAGAAAAAATTTCAGAAAGCTATCACATTTTTCTTCTTGTTTTTCGCATTCAAAGAATGGAAGATGTGAAAAAAAAAACACTAGGAATAAGAGTTAATAACTAGGTGCAAGAAAAATTAATTTGCTGGATACTCCTTTCTATAGAAGCTATGTACTAATTCTAGTCAAAATTATCTTTTGTAGAATGAAATGCATAATGAGTCAGATAGTCACGGCATCATTTCTTAAACTTTTCCAACTGCTGAATTGGTCTTAAATTGCAGTTTTAATCATAACCGGACTATTCAGCCTCTTACTGGCTCTCTATACACATACAAGCAATCACACAATATGACAATGACACTCCTTGACGATGCAATTTCCAATAAATTATTTAACCAGTGTTTGTTTTGGAAAACATCTTTTTCATGGCAAGTACACAAGAGTTGCCAAGTTCACACCATGATGGATCCCACTATAAGTCTTTCAGCAGACCTTTGGGCTACTCTATTACAAGAGTGACCACTTTGCTCTTGCTGTCACTTCACTTATTCAGTCTCTAAAGCTCTGTTTGTTGTTTCATTTGGTTCTATGTCTCCCTTAGGAACTTCTTCATTTTAATATAAATAGAGCGCTTTATCATGTAGTGGCAAAGACTCATGGAAGACACAACTCTCAATATTACTGGAGATGATGCATACCAATGAATTTGGCAGCAGATCACAAACAAAGGAGCATAATGAAACAGAAGTCTTTGCTAGGGATAGAGAGACAGATATGAGTAGATGTGATAGATGGTTATAAGGCACTAAATATAGTGATATTTTATAAGAATAGATGTTTTAGGCTTCATATTTATCATTTAGGAAAACTTTATGAAAAACAAAAAGTAGGGATATAAAGCGTCCTGGTCAGACCTATAACTCTTGTTTAATGGCATTTAGAAAGATCAGAGTTATGGCATATTTAGCAAAGCTTTGCTGACAAGAACCTTCAAGGGAGAAAAATTGTTTTGCCCTTAATAAGGCTTTCTTTATGACCAATATAAAAGTAGATTTTGAAATAGGGGCAGTTCAAGTAAATTCCCATATGTGAATTTGTTGAAATTCATATCTCATGGTTTGGCATTCAAATGTGTCCATCTCAAAGTACTCAGCTATGCTATGAATCAAGTGGTATTTACACAAGGATTTTTTTCTCCAATATAGATTATTTAAAAAGTTATGCATAGATCTAGTTGTATTAAGATACAAAGTTAGCTACTTTCTAGACACACCAACAAAATATTTTCTGAATATCAGTGGTCACTTACTGTTGACATGCATCTGCTCTCTGCAATAACCCCCCTTCAGATTGAGATGGCTCCCATTCATATGGCATTCAGAAAGGTCATTCTCCCAGGCTAGAATGAATGGAACCCCACTTGTTAGAAAATATTTATATTTTTCATTTGTTTGTTTGTGTGTATGTTGGTTTTATTGTCCAGACAGCCATTCTATTATTTCTCTTACTGTACCTTTTATATGTTATCAAATTTGTACTCAGCTATGTATTGAAAATTGCCAAGAATTGGTCTGAAATGAAATAAAAAGATAAATAAAACTGCAGTGTGGTCCTATGTTAATAAACATGTCTTAATTTGGTGTCATCCAGATCTACTGGATTGTAGCTTCCATTATTTCAGGTGAAACATCAGGCTGACCTGAAAATATAGACATTGCCGTTCATCATATCACACCACACCACAAACTATCAGTTTGGAAAGAATATAGAATGTGCATGCATCAAAGTTTTCTAAAATAACATTCAGTTTTTGCGTAAACATATTTTTGTGTAGTTCCTTTCTGTCAAATGTTGCTTCTGTGGTGTGTTTTACATGCTATAGTGTGATATATCATATCGTACCTCCTAATAGAGGCTGATTTTGAATTGAGTTGGTGAAGTGGAGGAATCATCTTAGTTCAAATAAACCTTTAATATTCATTCCACATCTAAGTCCTAGCAAATGAGATGTTCACATTTTCTTCAGAAAGTAGGAACAATCACAACCTGTTCAAAGGTACTGAGTTTGGGTGGTAAGTGTCAGCTGTGCAAGGCATGAAAATTAATTTATAATCAAATGTAGCTTTAATTATTAGGAATATAAATTATTGCTTAGGAAATAACATAAAGCATTACATAAACTATTATATAATATATGTAACTGTGTGTAGATACACATACCAATTTACACAAAGGAGGAGATATACACGCCTAAACACAAATACCTGATATATAAGCGTTCAATATATCATGACATTTTATTCTTCTTGAATAAGATCTTGTGAGAACTACTGAAATTTGCGAACCTAATACAGCTGATCAAATTTATGTAGTGCACTTCAAGTTTCAGAACTCTGCCCAAGGATTGATTTAGTAATGCTTTCAATTCAGTTGCAAGATACTTAAGTATGGCTGAGCATTGGAAGCATATGTTACCAGTTCATAAACAACTGCACATTCAGTCTCAGTCTTTTTGGTTAAAAATAAAAACATCAGTGTCAATCTTTAAAGTCTTATATAGCCTAGGATCAAGAGTTCCCACCCCTAAGCCAGCACTTCACTATGTGTCCCTGAGAAGTCATATACAAGGTACAAAGTGGTTACAGACAACAAGGACAGGGGCAGAGGATTTTTGTGTTAGCACACCACATCTATAGAATCCTATGTCCAAAGGAGATTGACTAACAGTTACAACAGGCATGTAACATTCCATTTTCTAAGAGTTCATAAAATCAAAAAGCTCTTTCTTAAGTGTCATTTTGCATTTCATGATGCTGTAATTGAAATTTTATTAATGCATTCATTTACAATATGTATAGACTACTTTTTGGGGGATGATCAAATACTTTGAAGAATGGGCTTTAGGTCCATCTACACATGAATCAATAAATATATAAATAAACAAATAAATGAACTAAAGGTTTGTAACTTAATTAACCAACAGTTTGCACATGTCCAGAATCATTCTGGAGATAGAATAAAAACTAACTAAATAAATGAATCTTTAATATTTATGTTTTACAGTTGTGAACTGGGTCTGTAAGAATATTGTTTTATAAAGTCATATAGTATGCAAATGTATTCCTTGTATAAATATGTTAAACTAAAAATGTAAGTGGTAGTAGTTAATCAGTTAATAACTTCTGTTTAATAATCAATTTTCAATCGTCACTGTTCACAAATGTAAAATTTGATGTTTTAAACAGTCATATATCTACAATTATGTAAATTACCCACAACAACATTAAATAATGATGCAAACTAATTTCTAAGTTATTTATATTTTCTAAAAATGCACAACTAGGAAAAAAACTAATTTGTGCTGATTTAAAAACATAAGATAAAAGTATACTGTGCCTCCTATTCTGGATGCTGTACGTATATAAAATTATTTCAAATATTTAGAAAACATCAAGATCCAGTTACAGACTCAAAAGTAGAAAATAGGAGATCATGAAATTCAGTTGTTAGAATGCAGAGCATTTGCAATTGTAAATACCAAAGACATCTTATATTGCATGAACATGACTGGCAAGTGAATATTTTTCTAGTTGTATGTCGCTTTAATCTCTGTGTTCATTTAATGATTTAATTACTACATCATATCTCAGTTCTGGGTAACACACACTGAAGTGCAAAAGTACCAAACATTCCCCCCCCCGCTCCAAAAAATACAACTGAAAATATTTATAATTACTAATAAGAGATGGTGTTAGAAACAAAATACGCTAGTTGAAAAATATTTATTTAAAATATGTAAACCAGTAGCCCATGCTTTCTGCACTGGTTGTAATAAATATAATAAATATAACCACAAATAATACAATTTAAGCTAAAACATGTCCAATAAAATACAATTTTAAATTTACATTTTCAATTGAAATGTAATGTTTTTAAAATACACTATACAACCGATGCAATACCAAGGTTATCATGAAAATTTAGGATAATATGGATTAATATATTACAATATCTTTTCAGAATAGTTTAAAAATCTGAAAAAGATTTTTGCTTCATATATAAAGAATGCAAATAATCATCCAATCTTCACTGGTGAGGACATTTGACAGGTGGTTAAGTTGTTTCCTTTGAATACACCTCACCTCATCAGAATATCTTAAAAATTCAGTAGCTCCATATAGGAAGAAATAATCAAACCTAAGTCCAAAAATGCTTGGGGGTTTCTAGAAGCTTAACAAATCAGTCACCAATGGTCATGTTAGGTTAAACCACATTTACACACCATTCAAAAGAGACAATAAAAATCAATTAACACTCAAATACGCAGACAAACAATAAAGCAGAAACCAAGAAACTGTCAAAGAGAAAACCAAATCCTCACCAGGCAGTTCAAGCTACTGTATATAAACTGGGAGCAAACCCAAAAGTCACTCAGACTAATGACATTATCTAGTTGGGTAATGAAATGTCTGCAAGCAAACATTAAAGCTCAGAGAGCACTAAGAACTCTATGGGGAAAATAATCTCACTGTATACCCGAGTGAGCATCGCCACACCTGATAGCGAATCCTACAGTAGTTTTTCATTGTATAAACTCCTTCCCTTTATTGGTTCTGAAACTCCAATAATTTAATTGAAAACTGTCAATTCTAGCATTACTAAAAAAAAAAAAATCTTTGCATTTTACAGTTTCCATCTTATAACTCTAGTCCGCCTTCATTTAGCTTCACTTATAAACCTATAGTTTATCTTCATTTAACTTCATTTAACTTCTTTTAAAATCAGTAAAAAGAAGATTTATTTATAATATATAATATTTTGTTTATAGGAATGTGCGTGAGCTTTATAATCATTTTATTGTTCTTTGCACCTGTCCTGACTCTATAATATCCTTTGTCACCCGAGATTATCAAAATTATACTCAATATTCCAAAACTAGTCTCATCATAGCCTTTCAAGTTGAATTCTAATTATTTCAAGAATAAAATTTGCTTTTTATTCAGCAGTTACATGCTAGATTAACATTTTCATCAAGCTATCCACCAGGACAATGGTTTCCCTTTTTCATTTTTTATTGTCCCCTCAGATCCAGTGAATGTATGTATGAAGTCTGAACCTCTTCACCAATATATCATTTTTTGTTTGGTTACCCAGAATTTTACATATGAAGCCTGTTGATTAGTTTGGAGAGATTGTTCACATTCCATTTTTGACTGCATTACTCTAAGCAGTTTACTGGCATTAGCAACCTTAGCTATTTCATTCCATATATTTTATAGACAAACTAGCTGACCCGGCCACGCGTTGCCGTGGCTCAGTTTGTGGCTTTTTGAAGTGCCTGGGGCGGAGATGGAATCT
>JANHFO010003652.1:9411-21703 GCA_032468095.1 Pareas carinatus | reverse complement strand
AAGAAAGAAAAGGAGTCAGCTTGTAAAACTTCTTGCTGTCTATAAAAAAAGAGAGGGTGTCGCCTAAGGACAGGCCTGCTAAATTCCCTAGTCTGGGGCTGAAAAACAAAGGGAGTAGTTACTTGAAAAAAACTCCAAGTGCCTCCTATATAAAAAAGCAAGAATTAAAGTGCTCTAGCGGCATAGAAACTAGAGGTTCGATTTGCTTAGTTATCCAAGGCGGGGACTGAGAAAAAATGTTATATACTATACAGCAAACTAAATATTGTATGTTGTGTTCCATCCTTTGTAGAAGTCAAGAGATGAGGGATTAGACTCAGTCCTGGCTGAGGATTTTAAAATCCAATTTATGCCAGTTCATTGATAAAGCATATTTTATTCTTCCATAGGATCCGAAAGGGATCTTAAAGCAAAGCATATAATTTTGAAAAGAAGCCACTGATAGTAATGCAACTTTTATTTTAGATTTTAGCCCAATTGAGGTTGGAATTCCAGTCCACCAGTAAACGCTATGAAAATCAAACTGTCTTCTTCTTCTCTCTGTTTTTTTTAAATGAATAATAAATATTGTACATTATTTTAAATAAGAAATTCTTAAGCTTCCATACTGGAACGTATTCTTCTGAACGGTTTTATCTTTATGAGAGTGTTGTCCATTCAAATGAATGGCTGTTGACACAGAGCAAGTCCTTCTATGTCCAAATTTAGGATGCTTATCTGAGCAGATATAAGCCAGTGGCTTCGTGGTATAAACAATTACCTGATGCTGAAGGATTAAATACCCAAAGGCTAGCCAAAATAAATACAGGGTACTCCACCACAAGAGGACAAAAGCTTCAAAAACTAAATACTTGCAGAAAATCCTAAATAGCCTTTGCTCAAAAACTTTTTTTTGAAAAAAAGAGAAAGAAAGGAAGGAAGGAAGAAAAGCTACTCAAGGTTTTGCAGGCTTCCATTCCTTGTAGCAGTAAACACAACTACACTGCAGAGAAAAGAATCACAGGTCTCTCGTTCAAGATCTCTTTGGTGAATGGCACCAAATTAAAATCAAGCGTCACATTCTTGAAAGCAAGGAAATTAAAAAAATATGTATCTGGATATCTCCCACTCATCTCTCTATCTTTATGTAGCTGCAATTATAAGGTAGCTTTTCCTAACCATCAACAAAAAGAAATTATCACCTTCCCTACTACTGATATCATGAGTCAGAGCTTCCAAGAACTCAAAGTTAGTGTCCATGATGGATTATCCAAGGAAATCCTTCTCCATTGATGGCAAAAAATCAGAACTGGAAAGTAAAGTGTTGACTTCCAAATATCCAAAGACTACAGCTTCTACCTCCAAGTTGGAGGACCTCATCCCTGAGGGAGCTTCTTAGACAAGTGTCTCTCCCCCTTGGTCAGTGGGCTTGATAGCGAGGTGACAATGGCAATGGGGAACATACAACCCAACACTTTCTCCTTCCTTACATAATGGCAGATGGAGGAAGACTGCTACTCTGAGTTAACTCTTCACTCTTGGAAGCAATATCTTCTCTTCATTCTCAACTTTCCTAACAATGATCAGAAGGTCCACACACATTCAGAGTCCTTTGAAAAATCATTTTCTAACAATTCTACTCTAAGGAGGATGTAGTCAATCTATGAATCAGACCCAAGAAGAGCCCTTCACAATTGTCACAACAACTGCATTCTTGATGAAAAGCTTCAGGATGGGACTGATATTATCATCAAAGTTTGCCAGCTTGGAAAAAAAGCACATTAAAAAAAAAATATCCAGGAAAACCACACTTATATACAAGAAAACTTGGTAATTTGGGAGAAATTCAAAGGGGTCTTTAGTTGAGTTTGGATTCAAGCTTTGATTGGGTCAGTCCATGGCGTGTTTTTAGTTAATTCTACCTGACCCACAATTATTTTATTTTTTTAAACCTAAAAGTTATGCCACATCTAAGTAATGTGAAGAAGAGTCACGACATATAAACAATGGAATATATCCCTCTTGGCTGAGTGAGGACTACTTTTTGGCACTTTTGAGCTGTGTTACAATACTAAGAAAGGATTCTAGTTATTTTTTTTTATTTTTTTTTAACACTAAGGAGTTCTACTAGGCCAGTGATGGAGAACCAATGCCATGTGTGCTGCAGCGGGCACACAAAACCCTCTCTGGTGGCACCCCAGCATTGCCCTAGAGCTGAGCATGCTCAAAAAGAGAATAGCGGCACTGAGTGATGACATCATGGAACCATGCACATGCTCAGAAATAGAGTAGAGGCACCAGGCGATGATGTCATGAGCCGCGATTCATCCGGGCACTCGGTGTCTGAAAACTTAGACATCCCTGGACTAGGCTACGTCTGCCATAGTCAACATGTTTACACCAGAAACTGCCTCCTTATTTTGTTCATTTTGCTCGAGCATTTGCAGCCCATGTTGACTTGTCAAGCTGTGAATATTCGTTCACTCTTTTGTGTGCTAGAAACAGATCTGCACCTACAAACGCATAGTTAGAAGTGTCCATAATTTTTGGCTTTCCCTCTTCCCCTTCCCCATCCTCAGAAATCCACAGTGATCTATATTGAATTTGTTGAATCGAATCCCTCCCACACCACCCTTTCTATTTTAATTTTTTTTAGCTTTTGTTATTATTCCCTTCCGAATCTTTCTTTAGACGTTGATGGCATGAGCATGCTTCTTGCACAGTGGTTTATCTTTCTTTGAATAAAACGGTTGACCTTCCAAATTGACATGGCAGACCTGCAAAGGAAAAACACAGGAATGTAGGATTGCTACGTTTTGGTCAGTTCTATAAAAAACCATGTGTCGCCTAGCAACAGCCTGCTAAAGCCCCTAGTCTGGGACTGAAAGGCAAAATGGAGTAGTTTACTCCCTTTTGTATTCGGAACAAATACCAGGGGTCTTGCCTCATAAAAAAGGCCTAATAGATCCCCTGGGACAAGTCGACAGAGAGTGAGACCCTGAGGCTTAATGGCTCAGATATTAGCCTCACATGTCATCCAGTCCAAGTTCGAAGCCCACCAAGGATCTGCCTCGCTGATGAAAGCTAATAAGCTAGAAATGGCCTCCTGAGACTCCCTTTCCTTCTTTGCCGGCTTGTAAAACTTCTTTTCTGTCTACATTTAGAAGACCTCTGGACCCTCTCTCAGGTACCTATGTGTTGTGTACGTGTTGTAAACCACCCATCCAGCCTTTGGGGAGATACCTACAGCACAAATGAAGCACGTATCATGCCAGGTATGACCAAGAGCTTCGATGAACTTGTCTCCAGCCTCAACGGGGAAGTCGCATCCGTGACATTTGGTGCTGAACAAGGCAACATAGTCTAGAAGAAGGCATGCCAAAGATTTTTTTAAAAATGAGGGTTATTATCAGCATCAATAATCCATGCAAGATATATCAACTCACGCTTCATGAATAAACACACTTTAGGCTGAGCAGCTGGGGGAAAAAAAACGCACCAACAATAACTCTGGGTGATCAGCTTCAAAACCTGATTTAAAAGTAAGGTCACTTGTGGCATCGTATCAATATTTCAATATGGGTTAAAAAAAGCGATTTTTGATTAAGCGAAAGCTGACGGTGACTGCAGGAGACATCAAATCACTCTGTCGCAAGAGTAACTTTGTTTTTTTAAAAATAGCATCTATTATAGGGGCATCCTACCTCACCTGAGCCCCAGCATCCTGTTTATTTTGTGTTTTAGCACTGAATACAAAGAAAGCTTTAAATAGACTGTATCACCCAAGCTACTGACCCATGAAGGACCAAAGGAATTTCATGGATGGATAGAGAGATGATAGGTAGGTGGGTAGATGGGTAGGTAGGTAGGTAGGTAGGTGGATATGATAGATAGATAGATAGATAGGATAAGTAGGTAGGTAGATAGTTATAGATGGTAGGTAGGTAGGTGGGTGGATAGATGATAGGTAGATATCTATCTACCTACCTACCCACCCACCCATCTATCTACCTATTGTATCTATCTATATACCTACCAGCTACCTAACTACCGACCTATCATAATGATCTACCTATGTACCATCTATATCTGTCTGTCTGTCTGTCTGTCTGTCTATATCTATCATAGGCAGGTAGATAGATAGATAGATAGGGGGAGAGAGAGAGAGAGAGAGAGAGAAAGAGAGAGAGAGAGAGAGACCAAAGATAAAAAAAATATTGAGGTTTACATCACAAAGAGTATTTGGACAAATATATTAAGTTCTTCCTCAATTTCGGATGATGTCATAGACACATACACTTTGTTTTGGAACAGAAAGACAAAAAAGTAGATTTTTTAATGCCATCTTTTGATGGAGTGCAATATTGTGGGTTTGCTTTTGCTGGCATTCTTCACACGTGTGAAAGTGTGAGGAACAGCGCTTGAGATGGGTTGGCTTCCTGGGTGAGGCACAATATTTGGAGCATGCAACTAGGAGCTGGAACAACTAGTTTCGAATTTTGCCGTCCAATCATCTCTCTCTCTCTCTCTCTCTCTCTCTCTCTCTCTCTCTCTCTCTCTCTCCATAACTTCTGTTAGTTAAGCAAAACAGTCATCTTCCATAAATGTAATAAATGAAGTTTGAATCTCCTTTGGATGAAAATGTGGTGTTTTTTAAAGCAAGTTGATATCAATGAAGAGAGTGTTGATCAGTATTTCATATAAAACAGTAGCTCCAGATCCAAGCTAAGTTTTCAAAATGCAGTCAGACCGTGCTCTATAAATGACAACTGAAAGTTTTGACTAAAACTTGTTCAATATTTTGCCACACAGGTCGCTGTATTCAGAAATAACTATAGACTATTATATAAATTTAAAATAGCATGTCATAGGGTCTTTTCTCTTATATTACTTAGAGACAGGTACTTCATAATGTGACACCATAAAATTATTGTTCCTTTGAAACATGGTTGAGGACAAGATTGAAAGTATAAATAGAGCTTAAAGGAAAGATAAGCTACTTAAATCTTAAAAGGAAAACTAGAAAACCTAATGTTATTTCTCAGGTATCATATTTCAAAGAGGAACACTTTATGGAATAAAGATCCCATTATGTTAACTCATGACAGTTTTATTCCCATACCCACAAATCATTTCATTGTTACGTTCTTAAATTGTAGGAACTGCTGCCACCTATAGGATTTGAACAATAGTGGCTATCATTTTACTCAGCAGTTCCCTCTATTGGGGACAGAAGTATGCTGAATGTGCAGGCACTTTTCTTAACAGCAGGTGTCCTCACATTTGCTGCCAATTTTTGTCAAATACATTATTTTAAAAGCTTTTTCATGTCTTGTAAAACAAGTTTCAACTTCAACTTCAAAGATAAATAGGAAGGATGGTCTAGGAAAAAAAAACATAACAGGGCTTGAACTCTGCTAATTCAGTTCAATAAATGCAATGTTGCAGAACAGTGAAGATTTCCCCATTTGCTAGTAGAGTACAGTTTCATCTCTTAACTGTGCTATTTAGAAAAGTTTATGACCAAAAATTATTTTTCTCCAAGGAGATATAATTGAGGGGAAAACACAAACTATTAAGCTAAAAAATAATATATACTGTAATAGTTTTTATTTCATTTAAGCTCAATGAGATATTGTACAGCTTTCATTTTAAATACTTCCAAATGACAGCAGACGCCGACTAAAATTCTTAACAAAAGCATGTGGAAGTAAAATTTCTGATTTCTTGGAACAAAAAAAAAGACAATATCTATGTTTATTGCTAACTAGAAACCCATTATAGACTTTTTGCAAGAAGCAAAACAAATAAATTTAAGATTTATGGTTTTCACTATAGAAAGAATAGCATGTTGTAACCACAGAGTAAGAGGTTAATTTATAATTGTACTTATAACTGTTATAAAGCAGATTGTAACTACTTTTCTGTATCTTTTTTCTTTTTTTTCTATTTGTTTTCTTTTTTCTTTTTCTTACTTTACATTAATCCATCAATTACAAAAGAGCAGGAAGGGTCCTTGGAGGTCTTCTAGTTCAACTCCTTGCTCAAGCTCAACTTAAACCATTTCAGACAGGTGGCTGTCCAGTCTTTTCTTACAAACCTCCAGCGATGAAGCAGCCAGAACTTCTGCAGGCAAGCTGTTCCACTAGTTAATTGTTCTCACTGTTAGAAAGTTTCTCCATAATTCCAGATTGCTTGTCTCCTTGATTAGTTTCCATTCATTGTTTCTTGTCTTGCCTTCTGGTGCTTTTGGGAAATAAGTTGATCCCTTCTTTTTTGGAGCAGCCCCTCAAGTACTGGAATTCTGCTATCATGTCACCCCTAGTCCTTTTCTCTAGACTAGCCATACCCAATTCCCGCAACCATTCGTCATATGTTTTAGTCTCTAGCCCGTAATCATCTCAGTTGCTCTTCTCTGCACGTTTTCCCAAAGTCTCAACAACTTTTTTGTAATGTGGTAACCAAAACTGGATGTATTATTCTAGGTGCGGTCATACTAAGGTTTCATAGAGCGGTACTAATACTTCACGTGATTTTAATTCTATGTCTTCGTTTATGCAACCAAGGATTGTATGAACTTTTTTGCCTGCTGCTGCACAGTGTATCACTTTCCATTGAGATCTGTTGACCAAGGTATATATAGTGGTCTACTATGTCTAGTTCTTTTCCAGATATATTTTTTTTAATTAATTTATTAAACATAAGCTGACTGACTCTTTTTCAGGTTTATTTTTAAGCCAAATGGTTCTCCTGCTTTTTGCAGCTCTTGTATGTGTCTTTGTAGCTCTTCTAGGTCTTGTGAAAAAAATCACAACATCATCTGCAATTCTTAAGTGGGCATCATTGATTTTTATTCCATTTTTTGCCGAGTCTAGTTTGCAAAATACTTCTTCAAGGCAGGCTGAGAGAAAGATAGGTGGTATTGTATTGTCTTATTGTACATCTTATTCTAAGCTGATTTCCACTTTAAGATCATTAAGAGAAATTGCCACCATTGTTTTTTCATATATTGATTGTAGTAAGTTTATGTAAGCAGTGTCTACGCCTTTGTTGAGCAATGCATTAATTATTGCTTGCTAGAATACTGAGTCAAGTGCCTTTTCACAGTCAATGAAAGCCATGCACAGAGGCATGGTGTATTTGTTGTGCCTTTCAATGACTTGCTGAACAGCCTGGGTGTTATCTATTGTGCTGTAACAACTTCTGAACCCTGCCTGCTCCTTTGGCTGTGTATCATTTAATGTTCTCAATATTCTTTTTGCTATTATCTTGGTGAAAACCTTGTACGTGCCTGAAAGAAGACTTATTGGGAAATAGTTCTTTAAATCATCTTGGCCCCCTTTCTTGTGTATAAGAATCACTTCAGCATTTTCCCATGCATTTGGTATTTTGTTATTGATCTTGATCTTTGTCTAGGTCTGAATATAATTTTCCAATTATTTCTAACATTTCTAGTCACATAGCAAGAAGACCTGATGGCAGGAGAACTAAAACAGTCTTAGAATGGATCCCACTTGATAAAAAGCATCCATGAAAGAGACCTAAAAAAGATGGATCGATGATATCAGCAAGTATTGGAGGCCCAATTGGCAAAAGAAAGCTCAGGACTTTATTGGTTGAAAACATGTGGAAGAGGCCTCCATCCCACAGTGAATAGACAATGGCTAAAATGATGGCGATGATGATACACACACACACACACACAAAGGTAGTCCTAGACTTACAACCATAATTGAGCCCAAAATTTCTGTTGCTAAGTGAAACAGTTGTTAAGTGACTTTTGCTCCATTTTATGACCTTCATTGCCACAATTGTTGAGGGGAATCATGGCAGTTGTTAAGTTAATAACACAGTTATAAAGTGAATCCAGCTTTCCACTGACTTTGCTTGTCAGAAGGTTGCAAAAGGTGAACTAGGGACACTGCAACCATCATAAATTCATGCTAGTTGCCAAGCATCCAAATTTTGATCACATGATGATGGGGATGCTACAATGGTTGTGAAAAGTGTGAAAAATAGTCGTAAGTCATATATTTCAGTGCTGTTGTAACTTCAAACAGTCACTAAGGCAATGGTTGTAAGTCAAGCAATACCTCCATGTGTATGTGTATATACCTGGATATGTGTGTGTGTGTGTTTATGTATGCATGTGTGTGTGATATATATAATTTTCTTTGTATGTGTGTGTATGTGTGTAAGTAAGACAATAAGAATTTACTCTGTGTGTAAGTAAATTCCCCATAAAATACTTGCTAGTAATTCAGGTTTTTATAAAATTAAAATAAAATGATTGGGTATATTAATTTGTTTATTTCAGATAACAACGAACGGAAACTGCAAATATGTTTAATCTTTTTTTCTAGGATGACAGAAAAGCTTCATGTGAATTACACTATCCGCCACCCCAAGAATCACATGGAGGAAAGTATGCAGTGGGGTACCCCAAGGCTCTGTCTTAGGCACAGTACTCTTCAATATCTTTACCAATGACTTAGATGAGAAATAAAAGGGGAACTCATTTACAAGATGGCACCAAACTGGCTGGAATAGCCAACAATCCAGAGGATAGGCTCAAGATACAGAAGGACTTTGACAAACTTGTACACTGTGTCCTATCTAACAAAATGAAATTGATTGGTGAGAAAAGTAAGGTTCTACAGTTAGGCAAGAAAAACTAAACACAAGGGTACAGTGTAGGTGGTACCCTGGCTCAGCAGTAGTAACTGTGAGAGGGATCTTGGAGTCCTAATAGGCAATCACTTAAATATGAGCCAACAGTGCGCTGCAGCTGCCAAATAAGCCAACACAATTCTAGACTGCATTAACAGAGGGATAGAATCAAGTGATGTGCTAATATCAGTTTATAATGTCCTGAGTAAGACCACACTTGTAGCACTGCATCCAGTTTTGGTCACCATGATATAAAAAAAATATTGAGAATCTAGAAAGAACGCAGAGAAGAGCAACAAAGCTGATTAAGGGGCTGGTGGCTAAAACATATGAAGAACAATTGCAGGAATTCAATATGTTTGGTTTAATGAAAAGGAGGACTAGGGGTGAAATGATAACTGTGTTCTGATATATAAGGGGTTGTCATAAAGAACAGGGGTTGACCTCTTCTCCAAAGCACCTGAAGGCAGGACAAGAAACAATGGATGGAAACTAATCAAGGAGACAGCCCAAAACTAAGGAGAAATTTCCTGACAGTTAGAACAATTAATCAGTGGAACAACTTGCCTCCAGAACATGTTGGTGCTTCAACGCTGGATATTTTTAAGAAGAAATTGGATGAACATCTCCCTGAAATGGTATAGGGTTTCTTCTTGAGCAATGAGTTGGACTAGAAGACCTCAAGGTCCCTTCCAATCCTGCTATTCTTTTATTCTGTAATATTTCTTAGTGAAGGAAATAAAAAAGCAAAAGTGCTTACTTTGATAAACTCATCAGAGGCATAGTGAAAAATGCTCTGATTTCATGGCTCCTATCCCTTCTGCATTTTATTATGATACTGATTAAATTTAATTTGCATACTGGTTTTTTTCCACACAAGAGAGTCTCTTTATCAAGGTAAATAATGCAAAGAAAGGATGCTAAAACAAAGTGCAGATTTCCAGGGCTTTGATATATTACTAAGCCAAGGTAAAGTAGTTGTCTAACCTTAAATAATTTCATAACAGAAGCCCATTTAGCTAAAGTCAAGTAGCACTCCTATCAAACTAAATAAAATTATGCTATGAACCAGAAGATTTGAATTCAATAGCAGCACACATCAAATTTCATGTTTCAATTCTCTAAAGTAATTACACCAAAGCAGTATATTAAGAACAAAACACTGAAACAAAGAGCAAATAAAGCAGTATTAAAATCTCTAGTTGGACAAGTCATAGAAACATCTTTACTTTTATTTTGATTTTTTTTAAAAACATCAACTATTTTTACAAACAAAAAGTGAAATATCCAAATATCTATTTAAAAAAGCCCTCCCTCAATAAGAACATCGCTATAACAAAAGAATTGATTCCCTCTCCATCGCAAAGGCTCAGAGCAATTTAATAGGTTAGATCCAATGAAGAAGCAATCTTCATTGGACATTAGTCAAGATTTCAATGGATCAAATTTAATTGTGAACTCTCTCCTTTCATTTTACCCATGAATACTTTGAGAATCTAAGCAGATACCAGTGACTATAAATGAAATAATTTGGAAGTTTGGGAGTACAGAGATGGATCAGATGCTACTGGATCTCTCATATCCAAGCTCAAAACTTCCTTGGCAAACATGGCAAAGCTTCCTCCTTTATGGAGCAACAGTTACAGGTATAATGACATTTTTAATATAAATGTGAAAAACAAGGACACAATGGATCCATTCCTGAAAATTTAATGGATTGCAGTTCCCTAGCCCATAACCACTGGATATTTCTGTCTCCCCTCCCGTCAATACTTTAAAAAAAATGCTGCTGAAAAAGCATTGATATAATCCAAAACTCCCATAACAATATATATTTGACAGCTGTTTAAAACAAGGAAATGTGTGATTAATAATCTGCCCAGAAAATATTGATTGTCAAACTAGATATTATGTTAAGTAAGATAAGAATTACTGAGTTAAGGAAAATACAAGTTCCCTTATTTTACTTTTAATACTTAGTAGGCTATAGATAACAAGTAAATATTATAGAAATTAGTTTAAAATAAAAAGAGAGAGACAAAAAATAATTGTATTTCCATCATTTCTTGAATCCATCTATGTATTCTTTTCCAGTATCAGCATATTTACACGTCTACCACATATGATAGTATGTACCTTGTTCTTTCTTGTACTTCCAACTTTTATCAGACACTTCAGAGATTTTAGACAATTTCAGTGGTGTCATATGCCATCTATAAAGCATCTTTTCCTAGGCCACTGCTTTTGTCATCCTTAAATTCTTCTCCCATAAATTCTGCCATCTATCAATATCAATGGGATATCCAAAATTTGTGGCCCATATTAACATGGTCTCTTTAAGTTGTTCATCTTTCATTCTTCTACTCAATAAAAAGTCATACATTTTCTTTATCAGTTTCTCATCATTAGTAAGCAACAAGTCGTCAAATTCTGTCAGGCCTAACTCAAATTCTTCTGTCTTTACATCTTTATATCTATTTTTCAATTGCATATATGACCACCATGTTACTTTCATATCCAGATTTTCCATAGTTGATCTAGATTTTAAGTTAACTTCCATATCCAAAATATCTTTATTTGTCCAAATTTTTCCCATATACTTTTGTTTTTCTTTATTCTTCTTAACCATGTATCTCGTAACTAATCCTCTAAAGACTGCTTTCACCACATCTCAAGTATTTTGTAGAGATGTATCCTCCCTTTTATTCTCCTTAAAGTAGTGGTCCATTTCTTTTTTAGCAGGGTCTGTAAAATTCTTTTCTTGTAGAATGGTTCTGTTCAATCTCCATCTAAATTCTCTTTTCCTTCCTTTTCATATGGTTTTAACAGGATTGTGGTCTGCCCATATATTTGACTCAATCTCTGTCTCCTGTAACATAGTCCTCAGCTCTAAAGTAATCCAGATCATGTCAATTCTTGACCACTATTTGTGTCTATTCAAATAAAATGTATATTGCTTCTTATCCATGTTTAAATCTCTCTGAACATCAATCAATCACAATTCTTCAGTCATACTTAAAAATGCTTTTGGTAGACTTCTCCCCATTTTTCTCTTTATCATAGTTTTATAGTCTTTTTTAGAGTCAACCACTGCATTAAAATCTCCCGCTAAGCATAGATTTTCATATTGCAACTCAATCAATTTGTCATAAAATTCTTGGTAAAAAGTTTCTTGGTTAACATTTGATGCATATATCACAGTCAATAAAGTCTTTAAACCTTGTAGAAAAAGTTCAATCATTAGTATTCCTCCATCCTCATCTTTGTAGATTAATTTTGATTTTATTTTTAATATAAACTGTAACCCCTCTTTTTTTCTTAACTGCTGATGCATAATATATTTGACCCAATTTAGGAAATTCTAATAGTTTGCAATGTTGCTATTTTGTATGTGCTTCCTGAAGACATCCAAGTTTAATCTCAATAATATTTTAAAAGTTATATTTCTTTTCTTTTGTGAATTTAGTCCGTTTATGTTTATTGAAATGATTCCGTTCTGTTCTGTCATATTTACTTATTTCTCTGTCTTAATTGTCTAGGTTCTCGTGCTTCTTGGGTTAGAATCAGGGGTTCTTTCTTGGGGAGTTGAATGCAAGCCACTTTTGTTCCAAACATAGCTGATCAATTACAACATGCAATTACA
>JANHFO010003651.1:434657-445690 GCA_032468095.1 Pareas carinatus | reverse complement strand
ATCAGATTTAGGCGTGTACAACAGACCAATCTGGTAATTCATCTTGTAAAATAGGAACATGTAATGTAATGTAAAAGAGCCAGTCCTTCAAAATAAGCCAGGTCAACAGTCTTGACTCCACAAGTTTGATTGGATTTATATTTATTGACAAAGACTACAGTAACAGAATCAGAGGGCCTGTATTTGTATAAATGCTTTAACATATTCCTGACACCAGCAGATGCAACGATCTTGAATATCTCATTTGGAATTTGGAATTTGGAAAAGACAGTAGGGCAATTAACTGGACCAAAAAGCTGTACTCAAACCTGCCTGTAATAAGGGTCTTCTTGCATTCAAATTAAATCGCAAGCTGCTCTCAAGTCGAACTTATGAGAAAACATATGTTTTCTGAAGGTGGTCAAACAGATTGGGGGGGGGGAGAGACAGTGGGTAATGTTCTCTAATGGCTAGAATATTTACAAATTCTGGTTTAAACTGGTTTCAAGGGGAAATTATCTTCTCTTTAATTATAGATTCAAGACACGCAATAAATACTGTTATCCAGAAATGCTTTAAAGTGGCCAACTCTTCAGCAGACACGGGATACTGTTGTTTAACTAGGATCTGGCTCCGGGTAACAAACTGATAGGACAATAATCATGCCTGATATGCAACCTTCTTCCTTCCTCAAAACATCGGACAAAATCTACACACTTTTCTGGTAATGAAGGAGGTTCAGGCAGCAGCATGGGAAGGGGAGAAGATCAAGAATACAATGCCTGCATCACAAGGCATTGGCATTGTTGTGAGGCTAAATAAACAATCCCTGATTCCTAGTGCATATCAAGATGATGTGTCTGCAGCCAGTCAAAACAACTGGGATGTGAAAGGAAGCCATCAAATATAGATGAAATGGTTCTTCGTAAACATTTTTCTGAACTACAAAGGAGTTGTTTTTGCAGGATGGGTCCCAGTGTGAGGGACCTGCCACTGATCATCTCCACCTGCACAGTCTTCTGGTAGCTGTATAGGCAAGCCTAACTGTTGTATAAGAGCCCCATTTATGAAATTAGCAGTCACCCCAGAATTCAAACGTGACTGTGAATATTAATGAGAAATATAACTATTCTTTTTGTTCTGGAGGTCTGCTAGACATTAGATGGATGGATGGATGGATGGATGGATGGATGGATGGATGGATGGATGGATGGATGGTGGTGATTTCCTTATGGTTAAAATTCCACCCTTTTTTCACATTTGTCATATAACCACAAATTCTCAAGGCACCATCTTGATTCTTTTGATCCATCCAACAGAGCTTCCTGATTATCATTAAGCTATTTCCCAACCACTTCAAAATTTTAAATCATCACTGAATCATCTTTCAGAAGGTAGTTTCTTTAATTTTTCTTTAAAAAAATTGACCTAAATGTTGTTTTATGCTTATACAATTATTAGTGGCATTCCTTGAAAGAGCAGAAGGTGCATATTCCTAGCAAAGGCTTTGCAGAGTAATAATTAGTTATACAAACAGTGGCATGTTGCATTGTTCCCAGATTTATTTTTTGCAATCTTGAAGCCTCCTTCCAGTTTATTTGTTTGATTTTCTGCATATAAAGCATAAAGCTATGGTTTTTATTTGGAATAAGCCTTATTTCTTACCCAGGGATTATAGGATTGCAGGCCAACTGCCCTATTGTGTTAATACTGATACAGAAAAACGATTATTCTATAGATGCTTTGTCACAATTGTTCCTTTTTTCCTGTACATTTTCAGCACATACCAATTGAAAGTAGTGGGACATTCTAATTTGAACCCAAGTTTAATACCACTGAAAGAATCAGAATAAATATCAGGGAAGTGTTTCAAGTTGATAGTACCCGAGGACATTCTGAGCCAGGGGACTGAATGTACAATACATGAAACAAGGCAACAAAAAAATGAATCAAAATGGAACTGAAAGAAACTAAACACTAAGAATCAAAGCATCTGCCTATCTGCAGATTGCTTGGTTTGTTTAACTGCCACTTTCAATAGGATAACTTCTAATATTTTAAATCATATTTCTTTCCCCCTCAATTTTTCCAGCAGCAATCTCTAATCCAGTTTAATTATCCAAATAGTCCCAGCTGCAAGATACAATCTGTCATCAGCATGCTTTTTATTTTTAATACAACTGAAGCAGTTATTTTTCAAGAACAAAATGTGTGAATTTTACAAATATTTGCTTGTGAATACTTCACAAACAAAGCAAACAGGATGGGGATCGTTGTGACATTATTTGTTAGATTTAAAACAGCCCCAGTCCAGGCTAAATAAGCTCCCAGCTGATATTACTGAGGAACCAAATTCAGATACTCTTAAACATTCATTGTCCTTCCTTCCTTTGATTATTAATCACTGTAATCCTAAGATTCCTAGCGACTTGCCCAGCTACATAATCTATATTCTGATAAAAACAAAATGTCACGTATGCCGTTTATTTATTTATTGTAATATTTCCACTCCCCTTTATATATATAAAAATTAAAGGGTCTTTCAAGCAATATTTTAAAGTGAGATGTACAGATATTTAGTTTAAAAGGAAGTGGGTATGTTTGGGGTGGGGAGGGAGGGAAAGAGATATCAAGAGAAAGTGTATAATTGGCCAAACCATAATTTTAAAAAATGTTTATAACATTTGTTGTAGAATTTATATTTGTTGTAGAGAAGGTATACCTATGTGCATGCACACAGGGACTGATTTCCTTATTATTTCCTTATTATGACTATGAGAGGGTCAGTGAATAGAAACTATTTGGTCACAGATTCCTAGCTTCTCCTTGCCATCATTCAGGATCAATTCAGTTTGCTGTGAATGTTTTCTTACAAAAGTGCTTTAAGCCAGTGGTTGCCAACCTTTTTGACCTTGGGGACCACCAAATTCACAATTTGATATCTCGAAGCCCACCAAAATGATTTTTTAAAAAGATATATACATTTGTAATATAATGATCAGAGAACCTCCATTTTATTAATATAAAAGGCACCTATTTAATATAACAAAATCTATAAAGTTTATTTAATTTTATAAAAAATTATAACAAACAGAGATCGAGAGAGAGAAAGAGAGAGAATGAGAGAAAAAAAGGAAATGAGAGAAAGAGCGAGAATGAGAGACAGAGTGAGAGAGAAAGAATGAGAGACAGACAGAGAGACAGAATGACAGAGAGAGAGAGAGAGAATGAAAGAGACACATAGAGAGAAAAACAAAGACAGACAGACAGAGAGAGAATGAGACAGAGAGACATACACACACACAAACAGACATACTGCTCTGGTGCTCCACTCCCTCCTCCTCACTTGCTCGCTGGCTCAACGCGCCTGCTGCGCAGAACGATCTGCAGGCCTCCAGGCGCCCCGCGGGCCCATCTCCAGGACTCTGGGCATCCGTGGAGAGATTTCCAGGCACTCGCGAATCGATCTCCGGGCACCCATGAGCTAAATTACAGGACTCCAGGTGCCCCGCAGGTAAATATCCAAGCCTCCAAGTTCCCCGCAAGTCGATCTCCAGGCACCCGTGGGCCGAATTACGGGCCTCCAGGCACATCATGGGTTGATCTCCGGGCACCTGTGGGCTGAATTACGGGCCTCCAGGCATCCCGCAGGCCGATCTCCAGGCCTCTGGATGCCCCACGGATATATATCCGGGCACTCACGAATCCATTTCCCGGCACCCGTGGGCAGAATTACAGGACTCCAGGTGCCTCGCAGGTAAATATCCAGGCCTCCAAGCTCCCCGCAGGTCAATCTCCAGGCACCCACGGGCTGAATTATGGGCCACCAGGTGCCCCATAGATCGAACTTCAGGCCTCCAGGCACCCCGCGGGTTGATCTCCAGGTCTCTGGACACCACACCGATCTTCAGGAACCGTTCCAGCCGAACTCCTGGTACTCCTGCCAGCCGAGCCAACCCCTTGTGGCCCACCCAGATCTTCTGGCGGCCCACCAGTGCTTTAAGCAGTTTACGGGGGCGGGGCGGGGGAGAGAGATCTCTTAGTTTTCATGTACCTTTTACCACACTATTTAAATAGATATTTAAATTTAGTAGCTGGGATAGTTATAGTTATAGTTGATTGGTTGAAGAGTGCTGGCTCCTGTGTGAGACAATCTGCACTGGAATTGGTTGCTGAGTGTGTGGAGGGGCAGTTTCCCTTTTCCCTCATCTTTTTTCTTGTGTGTGCTGTGTACTCTGTGCTTTATGCCATGATGCTCCTGATTGCCTGACTATCTCGTTTACATACAGATGTAAAATATATTTATCTATATGAAACTACAAGTTTATGTCAGTGTCTCCGATTTCATCTGGACACCTGCTGTGCAATTCCCTGACACTATTCACAATGGATATTCATTGCAATAAAAAATGCTTTAATTCTTGATTGGGAGCCACCCAGAATTTGGTATAACGTGCACAGCTATGTAATTGTGTTGAATAAATAAATATAGGAAATGAAAAATGTAAATTGGATCAAAGTAAACAGGAGTTTGACAGAGGTGAGGGGAGTTTGTGCATAAGAAACCCCAAACTGCCCACTTAAGTCAAGGGTATCATAGCATGATCTCAGAAATAATTTCCTATGAATATCACATGTGAGCTGTAACTCTCTGGATGACCACTAGATGGCAGCAAGGGAACATGGAAAATTAATTTTCGGCTACCCTGATTTTAAGGTCAGCTCTGGTAACCTTAGCTTTCTAACTTCAGAGGAGGAAAGAGTTTATTCTCATGAATGATGGCATCAAAAGTTTGCTGAAGATTGAATTGTTGTTAAGGGCCCTCTGGCATTGCCCTCAAACACACCAGAGGTTTACAGCAAACAAAAAGACATGCAAATGTAATCTTCCACCATCTGCTATGTAATGCCTGGAAGAAACCTATTCTATCAACTTTACTATTTTTCTAAAAGGAGAGAGAATTAGAATTAGAATTTATTCACCAAGTGTGTCTGGACACACAAGGAATTTGTCTCCGGTGTACATGCGCTATAGTTATATACAGGCTATAATTGACAAACAATGATTACAATAATAAGAAACATTCCTAATCATAAGTACATTCATCATGTCATGTACGTATTAGGTACGCAATACATTTGCTGAGCAGGTTATTTTAAATATTGATTTATCATATTAAGTGAGCATAATTTATTTGGTGTTTTGATAAGCTGCCCCAGAGGAAAATAACATCTGAAACATGTCACTGCTGATTCAAACAATTCCTTTTCTCTTTCTTGTTTGTTTTGAGAATGGAACGATTTAACATCTTTAATCAGGAAAAATATGCTTTAATGGCCTCACCTCGTATAAACAAATAGCGTTCCTTCCACATCAGTCTTCTCCTAAAAACAAATTAAAATTGTTTAGTTGTTTTACTAATGTCATGCACAAATGCAATCAAGCTATTAAAATCTATATTTTGTAGAGAAAGGTAACTTGAGTTTTTACATTTTTAAGTGATCCCACTGCCATTTTAGCACATTAATGTACTCTTAAGTCAATTCTAACTTTTCAAAACATACAGTATACTTTCTTCCCCAGTAGTCCACAATCATAAAACTTGCATGCTCCTAAAATGATTTTCTTTTCATTAGGAAGAATTAAAGATGGATTTTAATTATTTTGCAATAGCTGTCATTTCCCCATATTTTGAGAATTTTACTGAATTATAAATATTTGTGGTGGGTATCCTGTATTAAGAATCTATACTCGAGAAAACAACAGGAAACACTAGCAATTCTTAAGAATGCTTTCATTACCAAATTTAACACACGCCTGCATTTAAATAGGACATGCTTTAATATTGCCCTATAAATAATGACAAGACATTTGTTATCCATCTGATTTTAAGATGCATCAGAAAAGTGATGACTCACAATATTGGCCATAAAATATACAACTGACCGATATCACATATTTTAAATTTAAAATAAATTCATATGTAATGTAATTGTACTTATATTGACAAATCATATTTGACAAACTGTATTTCTGAACGCAGGGTATCTAATCACAGAAATATATTACCAAAGAGAGAAATTCATTTTCCTTGGTATAAATAAATCTGTGCAGTAATTAAAAAGGGCTTTAAGAAAGCCTTATCTAATAGTTATCAATACAAGAAAGTAAAAAGACTATGCAGAGCAAAGTAGAATGCATTAAGAGGTTAGTATGGATACTAATATTTTTATATACCCTATACAAAGAGTGGTTAGTCTTAGTTTAGTATTACCACTATCCTCAAAAGGCTATATAAAAAGAAAATATATAAAATAGACATATTATATCAGGTTGCAAGAATATCTCGATGTGAGCAAGAAAATACAGAAAACTATGTATCTTTGCTGCCATCAACAGAACTCAAAGTTTTACAACTTCTATACAGTATGCCTAACATACATTCCATTGTTTAAAGGCTTGCTATCTTCTATATAGTTATAAATGTTAAAAACAACTCATTCAATCACTCACTGATTGATGTCTGACTCATCACAATATTTCGAACACCATTACAACTACAAAAATGAAACTGTCTACATTTCTTTGTATTGCCATCTAGAAGTTCACTAAAAAAGGATTTTGAAAAATATTAATGTTTAACCGAGTTAACATTTTTTCGACAAAAACGGACAAAGTTACAACTGTGCATGCGCTAGCCACACATGGTTTTGGAGCCTTCCGAATGGCCTGGCCACAACCGCTGCGCATTCTGCTACTCCGTAACCACCGCACGCACCACACGGCTTTGGAGCCTGCCGAACGGCCTGGGCACTGCCGCCGCTTGCCCCACTACTCCGACACCGCATGCACCACACATGGCTTCGGAGCCTGCCAAATGGCTTGGCCACTGCCACCACTCGTCCCATTACTCCGCTGCCGTCACACTTACCACACATGGTTTCAGAGCCTGCCGAACTGCCTGGGCACTGCCGCCGCTCGCCCCACTACTCTGCCGCCGCTGCATGCACCTCACACGGTTTCAGAGCCTGCTGAATGGCCTGGCTATTGCCACCACTTGCCCTGTACTCCGCCGCACACACCACACATGGTTTCGGAGCTTGCTGAACAGCCTGGCACCGCTGCCGCCGCACACACCACACATGGCTTCGGTGAGTGGGGGAGGCATCGAAGGCCTCTGCTTCTCCGTGCTGGTGGCATGGGCAGGAGAGGCCGAAACTGGCAGGGGAAGCCTCAATTGGGTGGGGGAGGCCGTGCGAGGGAGCATCCTCCACTGGGTGGGCAAACTCCACAGAATTATACAAAACACACGGCAGAGCACGGGTACCAAGTATATACTAAGTATCTACTATATTATTAATATATGCTAATTATTTTTTCATATTCTGGATATGACTTCAAACCTTATTTCAAAAATGTACTTTCAACAAGTCACATACGTTCAAATATCCTGTCAAATATGTTAAAGTTAAAGGGTCAAGATAGTAAAAATGCCTGTCAAGTACAAAAGATTGTTCCTGGAAACACTGAGAACTTGGAGTTCCAAATTTAGTAAATATAATTCAGGAAAGAGAAAAACTGAATTTTAATTCACACAAAGTCCAAGATAAAACAGGCCATTGTAGCATCGTGTACAAGGACTCGCAAGGACAATCAGTGTTTGAAAAGTTCTGGAGAACTCTAAGATGACGTTTTTCTCTTCCTTTGTTGGCCAATGCTAACAAACATATTGTTTAGTTCTGGATTTTTGAATAAGTATGCATGGGTGATTCAATAAAAGCACAAATAATTTGATTGTAATGTAATCATATTCAACAGTCATATTTTGGAATTTAACAGGCAAAGTATCTTTTACATATTCCAGAAAGGGAAGAGAAATTTGGTGAAGTTGTGAGTCATGGAATGCATGAGGAAAGGGTCACTCAAAATAAAAAAGGAGAAGAATCACTTAGTACTATGTAAACCAATGAACAGAAGAGATAGTGGCATCAACCAATGGAAAAAAAACCACTTGAAACATTATAATGAAATGGTGGTATGAAATTAGTAACAATAAACTGACACTGAAAGGAGAGCCAGATATATGCACTGACCTATAATTTTCATATCTGTTTGAAAAGTGCTTCATTAAAACAAACGAACAGTATTAATATGTAGATGTGTTAGGGTCTATGTACTATTAATTTGGTATTTTAAGAGGCAGTTTGTTGTGGTGGTTAAGGCAGGCTAGAAACTGGGAGACTGAGTTCTAGTCCCACCTTAGGCACAAAACCTGCTGGGAGACAATGACAAACCACTTCTGAAAATGCTGGCAAGAAAACGGCAGAGACTTGTGCAGGCAGTCTCTGAGAATCGGATATGAATGAACAGGGGAAAAAAATAGAATTAGTTTTTCCTGGTTCAATAGAGTGTATGCAGGTAATTTTTTTTGAAAAGGCAAGGGTAAGAAAAACAACTTATTTCAAATTAGAACTAAACACCTCTAAGTGGGATGGCTGGAAACAAGATTATTCCTCATCCAGCCAGTCCAAGGTGCTAGAAGGGAAGGAAGGGGGGCACAGATGGCAAAAGCCGCGTTGTGCCATTACCCATAAGCTTTGTCCCTTTTGTCTGTGCTTCATAAAGTTGCACAGACCAGACAAAAAAGTGGTGCTTACACTGCAAAAACATGATGCTGTTTTCATTATTTTGACAAAGCATTATATCCTGCCAATGTCTGTGGAAAGAAAGGCCGGCGTATTCTACCCAGGACAGAGATGAACAATTCATTTTCTCAAGGGGCCACATGAGAAACTGGAACTGTTGTGGAAGGTCGAAACATAGGGCTGTGAAGGTCAGCGGGCACACACACAAGCACATTCATAATTGAAAAAATAGCAGCCATCTTTAAAACAAAAGCAATGTTGGGTGCATTGAGTGCATAGTGTACACTTATTTACAATTAATTTCTAATTTCCGATTGACCTCTCATGGGCCAGGCAGGGATAGCCAAAGAGTCAGATGTGTCCCAGAGGACTATAAAGTGCCCAGGTATAACCTAACAGATACATTTATCATCTCTCCCTTGGAAACAGGCAACAATCTGGAGCAAAAGCTTTTGGTTTGCTCCTGCAGGTGGCAAACTGGTGGAGTCAGTTTCGTCTAGTGGTTAAGGCACCAAGCTAGAAACCAGGAGACTATGAGTGCCAGTCCTGCCTTAGGCATGAAAGCCGGTTGGGTGATCGTGGGCCAGTCACTCTATCTCAACCCAACCCGCCACATAGGCTTGTCATTGCGGGGTGTTCACTGCTTTGAGTTATTTATTAAAATAATTCAGGCAGAATAAAATTAATAAAGTAAAGCTCGGCTCTCAGTGATTATGCAGACACACCCGTGCAGTTTTCTTGGCACCATTATGGAAGTGGCTCTTCCAGGATTCATCATGGAGAACATCTATTCGTGTGGATGCTAACAGTCAACAATGACTTGATGGCACACAATCAATTAAAATAAAGAGTCTTCCATCATGAGGATTTGTTTACTTTCCAGGCTAGCCTTCAAAATCTGAAATTTCCTGGGGCTCCCATTTAACCCAAACCTGATTACCGAAGGTGCGCAGGGAAGCTTTTTGCCGCAAGGAGCTCCCTTACAGGTACTACCCTCTTGGGCAGTTGAAAAGCACGGATCCCAATCATATTAACCTCAATGCACTAAATGCCGAGTGTCCTAAAAACAGACTGGTTGGAGTTGTTGTTCTGCATCATAAAAAGGTAATGGTTCCCCCCGCACATGCATGCTGCTCATAGCCGACTCTAGGGGTGGTGCTCATCTCCGTTTCAAAGCCGAAGAGTCAGCCTTGTCCAAAGACGTCCCCGTGGTCATGTGGCTGGCATGATGAGACGGCAAAGGCGCATGGAGTGCCGTTACCTTCCCACCAAAGTGGTCCCTATTTTTCTACTTGCATTTTTACATGCTTTCAAACTGCTAAATTGGCAGAAGCTGAGGTGAGTAACGGAAGGTCACTCTTGTTATGCAGCGCTAGGGATTCGAACTGCCGAACTGCCGACCTTCCGATCGACAAGCTCAGCGTCTTTATCTGCTGAGCCACCACACCCTACATCATAATCTGCATCATAATCATAATCTGCATCATAGTCTTCTATATTTGAGGAGATGGAGGTGGGGAGATTTAGGACAATGATTTTTGGATCATTCATCTTGTTAATTATTCTTGAAACTGATAGAAATCTATTCCCAGACTCTTTTAACGTGGTGCTAGACTGTGCTAGGGACGGTGGCTCAGCAAATAAAGACGCTGAGCATGCAGATCAGAAGGTTGGCAGTTCGAATCCCTATCAGAGTGAGCTCCCGTTACTTGCCCCAGCTTCTGCCAACCTAGCAGTTCGAAAGCATGTAAAAATGCAAGTATAAAATAGGGATCACTTCGATGAGTAGATAACAGCGCTCCATGCGCCTCTGGCGTCTAGTCTTGCCGGCCACATGACCACGGCTTTGAAATGGAGATGAGCACCGCACCTAGAATCGGCTATGAATTAGCACGCATGTGTGCGGGGAACCTTTACCTTTAGACTGTGGAAATGTCTGTTTTTGAGTGGGAAGTTGGACATGGCATTTAACTTGGCTGCTCCTCCACTGGCAAGCTGCCCTTCTCCACTTCTTATTCCAAGTTCCTCTCTGCTTATCTTGGCAGCCAGGGTAAGTTCTGCCCTGGCATATCTCTGGAGTTCATCAGCGCAAAGTGCTCCCTGATGCAAGGAAGGGGATTTCTGCAAGCAAAACTGACAGGTGCTTCATTTAGACTTTGTGCAGATAACACCTCTTTGTTCCTTTTAAAATAAGCTCAGGAAGCAAAGAGTCAAATACCTCTTACAAAGAATAAAAGGAGATTAAACTGGAAGAAGGCTCCCCTCTCCTTTTTGGGTAAAAGGGCAATGATCACAATGAACTCTGCCCAAAATATATTGTAGGCAAGGCAAATCTGAATAACAAAAAAATGACATCCAGTCAAAAGCGAAGGGAGAATCATTTAGAGCAGGAATCTCCAACCTTGGGG
>JANHFO010003651.1:395385-416517 GCA_032468095.1 Pareas carinatus | reverse complement strand
TTGGGAACGCCCACAGTTGCTGATTGGCGAGCTAACAGTTTGAACTCCCTTATAAGGAGCTGTCAAACTGCCATGCTCACTTTCGTCCTGTTTTGTTCTTGCCATTGAATAAAAGTTGTCGCACTTGGACTGGCTTCGCCTCGTTCTGCGAATCCCTGGATCACCACATCCAACAATTTCAAAATCTGTTTTCTTGAACTGTCAGTTTTTGGCAAAACACCATATTAAATTACAAAGAACAGTTGCAGGAACTGGGTATGTCTAGTTTAATGAAAAGAAGGACTAGGGGTGACATCATAACAGTCTGCCTATAACTAATGGGTTGCCACAAAGATGAGGGGGTCAACCTATTCTCCAAAGCACCTGAAGCCAGGACAAGAAGCAATGGATGGAAACTAATCAAGGAGAGATTCAGCCTAGACCTAAGGAGAAATTTCCTGACACTGAGAACAAATAATCATTGGAACGACTTGCCTTCAAAAGTTGTGAGTGCTCTAAAACTGGAGGATTTAAAGAAGAGTTTGGACAGCCATTTGTCTGAAAATGGTGTGGGGGCTTCTGCTTGAGCAGGGGGGGTTGGATTAGAAGACCTTCAAGGTCCCTCCCAACACTGTTAGGGTTGTGTTTGGAGGTGAGGCAGTAACGAGGCACCTTGTAAAAACAGGCACGGTTTATTTACAATGGAAAGTTAACTCGAAGCACACTCACAGACAGAAGCGGCTGTCAGAAGTCACGCGCTTGCTTTTATAGAATTGACAGCTATCAGCTGTAACCAATCAGACGCCAGGAAATTCCTGCGTTGGGTTTCCCGCGTCTGTAACTTCCCCAGGCAGAATGGCAACATGGGGGTGACAACTTTTGTGTATTGTGTTTTTTGCAAGTTCTGTGGATTGTTAGTTTGGCGCCAATTTATCTTAATACACAACAGTTACTATATTCTATTCTAAATTGCAAAACATCCACCATATGATTTTTATTCAAAAGCAAACCCAGAGTTTCTTACACCTATGTATTTTGAAGGAAAGGGAAGGAAGCAGATTAACTGTACAATCCTATCTGTGTATAATAAGGCACACCCTGTCTGAATCCAGTGAATTTTAATTAAAAATTAATGAGAATCAGTAAAACACACACCCAAAATAAAATGCATGCATGTGGGGGAAATAATTCACAAAACAATTTTTTCTCACCTTCAAAAATGTTTGATTTAATAATGATTTCTCATTAGCATCTTTTATAGAGGGAGGAACTTAAATATTAACAGCAGCCAAGAACTATTTTAATATTTAATCACTTTAAAATCCATAATTAAACGTTCATATTTTTAACGCATATCCAAATTAATAATACCTACGAGCATTTTCAAATGTTTAAAAAGTACTCCAGGTACAATCCCTTTTAATAAGGTCAACAGCCTTTGGAAGATACATCAGAATTATTTTCCCTATTTAGAGGATGGAACAGTTGAGGCAGTTAAGTGAAAGCAAGAATTGCTTTCCTAAGACCTCTGGGCAAATTTCATGTCATTTCTTTGCTGCCCCACTTGTCCTTGGAGATATCTGAAAATGTCTGACATTGAAAAAGTCCCATTTTGCGAGGGGGATTTTAGGCTGCATTGCCAAATTGGCTTCAGATTTTGGCTTACCTAGGCAATTCTCTCCCCCCCCCCCAATTGATGAACAGTGTGGTATAGCAAGGATTCCCAACCCCCTGTCCACAGACTGGCAACACTCTGCAGAGGGTTAGGAACTGGTCCGCGCAGCTGGAGGTGAGTGGAAGGCACGTCCTCAAATGTTCCTTGCCGGCTTGCAACCGGCTTTCAACTCCTTGGCTCCGTATCCTTCCTCTTTTTCCCCCTCCTGCTCTTTCTGCTACCTCTTCTTCCTCCTGCTCTTCTTCCTCACTTTTGTCCTCTCTCCCTCCCGGCAATCCAACCTGGCTAGCACTCCATCACACAGCTCTCCAAGTTTGCAAAGTAAGCACACCGGCCCTGCTTGCAACTGGGGAGAGAGCAGGGAGCGGCGTGAAGAAGCTACCTTTCCCCTTAAGCACTGCAGCCCTCTCTTTTTTTGGGAAACGGTTTTCTCAGCACTTCCTCAACGTGCTGGATTTTTGGCTTGTTTTGCTGGAAAGCTGAGTTAGGATTGTCTCTTCTCTTCTTCCCTCTTCCAGTGAAGGTTTCTCTGTGTCTTCTAATTTTCCTCCAGAGCAGAACAAGAAAATCTCTTCTCATGAAGGATTTTCTATGTCTTTATTCCCCTCCCCTCCACCCCTATCTGTGGAAAAATTGTCTTCCATGAAATCGATCCCTTGTGCCAAAAAGATTGGGGACGAGTGTGTTATAGGATCTAATTTGTGTCGGTCACCAGGACCGATCAGAGTTTTAGTCTTCCGAGCTTTCGGACTCATGCTGGAGTCCATCCTCAGGGAACTTCTCTCTAGTAGAGTGTGTGTCTAAACCTCTGGTCCCCATGACTGACCCAGATTGGCTCCTGCAACATCATTCTGGGACATGTATATTCGTCTTGATTTGAAAGAGTGTTATATATGCCACTTTGCTCTTGGAGGGAAAATGGGATATAAATCTAACAAAGCATGTTTTGCAACCATTTCCAATAGGAAGAAATTCAGGCAATCGTGTGTAGCAAAACGCATCTTCTTCCTGCAGTGTCCTTACAAATTGCTCTCAGTCCCTGCAGAAAATACTAGCTAAACCTGTCAAATAACCTGAATCTGATCAGGGATGGTTCACCTTTTCCAATATGTTTTTACCGATCTGGCTGCTAAACTAAGGAGATATTGTGGAACAAAATCTACTGAGCATCTTTGAGCTCTTTCTCACCCTTGTCAAGTAATTGCGATTCCAGCTGTTTGTAGGGCTGAGTCCCAACCAAGATGTGCGTTGTTTAACAAGATGAAGTAACGCCTGGCTTTTTTCTTGAGCAATTCAGAGGTTGTTCTTAACAGACGTTCCAGTTGTGCAAACTCCTGGAACAGTTCCTGTGGCATGAGTAGTTTAGGAAACAGGAAAACCCATGCACAAGGACAAATTGTTCCAGAGTTAGGCACAGATGTTTTGTTCCCAAATAAAATCTCTGGCTTGATCAGAACAATGCTGGCAACTATGGCCATCTTGAAATTCGCAGGTGAGTCAACCAGTGCCAAGGAGAATATTTAAGCTGGAGGCTAAAGCAGCCTTTGCTTGTGGAGAAAACAAAAATTCTCAGGTTCATATCAAGCTGATGGCACAATCTGACTAATTTTCCATGAGATTGTCTTATTGTACGCAATGCGGGGGGGGGAACCAGAATTAACGGTTCTAAAACAGCAGGGAGCAACCAAAAGGCCACTTGAAAATTTCTCTGGGGATCAAGATCAATTGGGGAGTGCAAATTTCTATCATTTCTTTCTTTCTTTGGAAAAGAAGGGAGGAGCAAAATGAATTTATTCAGCTTTGCAAAGACCTAAGGCACTCGTTGTACAGTAACTCTTTAAAAAAGCAACAACCCCTCCAAACTCTTAAAAAAAAAACCAGTCTCATTTTTCTTGGGGATTTTAAAGGGCAGTGGAGTTCTCTTTAGGCCCTGCAAGATTTGAGGCACCCATTTCTTTTATCAAATTTCCCTTTCAAAATTTAAACCTTATTTTAAGTGCAAGCCAGCCCTGCACCTATCTCATTCCTCCCAAATCAGTGTTGGTAGTTCCCAAAAGTAGAAGGCAAGAGAGTTTGGTTCTTGCCTGTCTGCCATAAGATAGCCTGCCCCAGTTCAAAGATATCTCAAGATAATTGATAATAATAAATTCCTGGAATTTGACCATGATGTGGCATGCACAGGCCCTCGGGTAATCAGGCAGAGAGCAGCAAGCTTAGGCAACTTGTGGCATTTGCCTCTCCCTTCCCTACTACTCCTCCCTATGCCATGTTCATCTTTGATCCTGGCTAGTGCAGGATCCTCTGGATCAGAAGTCTCCAACCTAAAGGGGCGTGCATAAGCGCACTAACGTGCCTACCGTCCTTGTCCTACCGTCCCCATTTACTTGTTCTCACTTATATGTTCATATATGTTTTTATTTTATTTTTTACCCTTTACTATTGTTGATTTTCTATATGCTTGACTAAATAAAATAAATAAAGAAGAGGGGGGTCAAGCTATTCTCCAAAGCATGTAAAGGTGGGACAATAAGCAATGGATGGAAACTAATCAAGGAGAAAAGCAATCTAGAATTAAGGAGGAATTTCCTGACAGTTAGAGCAATTAATCAGTGGAACGATTTGCCTCCAGAGGTTGTGGGTGCTCCAACACTGGAAGCTTTTAAGAAGAGATTGAACAACCATCTGTCTAAAATAGTATAGGGTTTCCTGCCTGAGTAGGGGGTTGGAGTAAAAGACCTCCAAACTCCCTTCCAACCCTGTTAGTACTAAGTGCTTCTGAATGTTGGGGAAGAACGACTCTTAGAGCTTCAGTTATCTGCAGAAATTGTAACCCCAAAACATCAAGAGGGCCAGGATATCCCCCATCTTTCCTTAAGTGCAGTGAACATTATTTTTTCAGGAAATGTATTGTCAATGATAGACCTGCTAAAAGAATATAAACCAGTGAGAGTAATGGAGTGCTTGTGAAGTTCTGTCTGAGACATCAGGCATTGTTTCCTGTGCTAATTTCTGAATGTTTCAATAATAAATCACCCTGCTCTGTATGAACCTCATTTCCCCCCAGCTGTGAACATATCAGCTCGCTCAGCATCTCACAGATGGAAGGGGAAAGATGCAGAGAGATTTGAGGGCAAAACTCCTTATTTACTTTGCTGGTTGACTTCAAAGCCAAAGCACTTCCATCAATACTGTCTGTACTTAGACTGTATTGGATAATGCAATTGTTTGTACAGTAATTGATATGCAGTACTGTATATTTAAAAACATATTTCTCATCGAACAATCTTGCCATTGTTGGAAATGCAAGGAGAAGAATCCATGGTGGAAATGTAAAATAATATATGTACAATGCAATCCTATGTGGAGCAACATGCTTTTATGGACATTAAAATTGGTGCAATCAGGAGAACATGTTATTTTATCATACTTTAATATACCTTTCATATACTATATGAAAAGAACATCTTTCTTGTTGCCTTTTGTCCAATGGAATACAATAACAGTGATTACTACAATAACCAGCACTAATTAAGCAGTTAAGTTTGGCATGATGGCTGTAGCAAGTGAATAAACCCAGTGGAAGAATGTAATATTCTCAGCTGACTGGGTGATGGTAATTTTGTTATTTCTGTAATCTCCATGGAATCAGCAGCGATATTCTCGTTCAGCACAGTCTATGGTTTGGAACTAACACCGCATTTTTTTTTAAATTCAAAATACAACATTTGCAAAATGGACCACAAGAATGCTTCTATAACAAATAAAATAAATAGTTAGCACTTGTTAATGTCTGCAATAAAACTCAATGGATTGATAACTAAACTTTAGAAATCTTTTTTATTAATCATTAAGGCTTTCTAATCTTTAAGAGAGATTGAAAAGATGACCCATGTTTAAGAAACTGGAAGCGATCTATTGGAGAGTCACTTCGACACACACATGCACACACATACATTCACAGACACACAGACACATTTACACACACACACACTCATTTGCAATAGTGGAGAATATCTGTAACTCGGGCATAGGATAGAGGTAGAGATTCATTCTCCGAGCTTGTGGGTTGATTTCCGAATGTTTTGTTATCAGGCTAGGTAACCTCTTATAAGGGATTGGTGTGGTTAGTAGGTGTTGTGATGGGATGGTTCCCTTGGGGTTACCTTGACCCTCACCTGATTTCCTTATCACAAGACCCATCATAATTTATGTCCATCTCCATATGCAAGTCACCCCTGCCTCCTCACAAGACTCATCACTAGATCCTCCCCTAAGATAACCAGCCCATTACAACACCTACTGACTACACCTAGCCCTTATAAACAGAACACCAACATTAACATTCCCTAAAAATCCACTGAAGATGTTACCTTAGCTGGCAATGAAATGTTCGGAAACCAACCCACAAGCCCAGAGAACGAACTTTCACCTTCATATATTCATTTCTTTTATCCCCTTTATCTAAGCATTTTAATAGGTTTTCAATCCATCAATCATTCTGTTTAGACATCTAGGCAGTGATATTTTTGCATATATCATAAATTGCATCTCAGCCAGCTTCTCCTCTTTAAGCTTTAGCAGTGGTGGTAGGGAACAAATAACTGTTCATCCTTTGTGGGACATAATTTAGGGCAGGAATTCTTAACATTTTGTGCCATGGATCCCTTTGAGAGTCTGGTGAAATTGGCAAAAAAACCTCTCAAATAAATTTATTTAAATTCAGAAAAATAAAATAAAATAAAGAAAACCAGTTATACTCAAATGCAATTCCAAAGTATTAAAAGATATTAAATATGTATAGATATATTTAACATTAAAATATTAAATCTGTCTGTCTATCCATCTTTGTATACAATCTCATACATACAAACATATTTTTTTCCCATTCAGACCGCCCCTGAAATCTATCCACAGACCCCAGGTTAAGATCCCCAGATTTACAGCCAACAAGCAGTGCCAGTTATAATATTCTGCCAGCTTTCTTGAAATATGAAGCAGAATTTGACTTGATGATCACCTATGACATGCATTTTATATTCCCAGCTATCCGGTTCAATTATCTTGTAGTTTAACCAAAGAAACAGGATGTGATAAACTTAAATGCAGCATTGAGGCTAATCAGATGCATCTTCATTGATTTAAGTGGAATTGTGCCCAGTTACCCAGAGCTCAACATGGCCTTATGGCTATCAGAGCGTGCGATGTAAGTGATAATCATCTAATCCCTACTGGTTAAATTACTAAGCATTTGGCTAGATTGCTTCTGACTTGCTGCTGTTGTTACCACAGTAAAGTAACCACTGAGTCAAAACCTTTTTGAATGATGAATATGTTTACCTTATGTATGGATGGGCACAATACAGTATTGGGTATGAAGTGTTCTGGGTCCAAAGTCTAGTTTTTGAAAAGCAACAGTGACATAAGGATATTAAAATTTTACCATGTCTCTTGCTTGGTTTTTCTTTAACACAATTCCTCCAGGCATTTTTATTTTCAGTTGAGTTCTTGTCAGGGAACTGATGTTGAAGGAAAAAAGATTTTGGAGCAGGAGGAGTACTACAGAAAGTTAAGAAAATTAACTCAAAGGTGTGAAAACCTGCTCTGCATTTTATACCTGTTCATAGATGTGCCTCACTTGAATTGTGTTCACACAACATGCTAGGTTTAATTATCTTAACTGAGGTAGACTCAATAAACCACAATTGGCTGAATAAGTCATAAATCACAGACAAACCAAACTAGCCAGCTAGTTCACACTAGCACACCTGAAGCTGACAACAAGCAAACCATACAAGATAGTCCTCAACTTACGACCAATATTGAGCCCAGAATTTATGTTGCTAAGTGGGACATTCGTTAAGTGAGTTTTGCCCCATTTTACAACCTTTCTTGTCACCATTGTTAAGTGAATCATTTCAACCGATAAGTGAGTAACATGGTTGTTAAGTGAGAATGGTTTACCCCTTTGCTTGTTAGAAGGTCACAAAGGGGGGATCACATGATCCGAGGACACTACAACCGTCATAAATATGAGGCAGTTGACAAGCATCTGACTTTTGATCACATGTCCATGGGGGGTGCTAAAATGGTTGCAAGTGTGAAAAATGGCCATAAGTCACATTTTTTTCAGTGATGTTGTAACTTTGAATGATCACTAAACAAACTGTTGTAAGTTGAGGATGACCTGTATTAGGATGTCCAACATATGAAGTTGCACCATTTGTGATTGGGGCACCCAACTTTTGGGGCTCTTCAAATATGCTGGAGCCCCAATTCGAAGAATTCCCAAGCAAACTATCCTTCCTCATCAGGGGAGTTTCACAGCTGCCTTTTCCTACGCACCTAGAGACAAAGCGAGAGAGGCTTACTGAAGTAGACCGGTCTGTTGTGTTTTTGTTGTTGTTGTGTGACAGCCTTCCTGTTATGTTTGGTCCTGTTGCATTCAGTGGGTAAATTAATCCCATCTTTTAGGCTGGCGGGCTGTTCCTGCTTTGTGCACAACTGGCAAAAGCCAAGCCTTGATTTAACCAAGCGGCTATTTATCAGCGACCTTCTCCTCTCCCCGTGAATTATGGCCAGTCAGCTTTGATCAGGGGAAAATGCTAGCAACATTTATGACATGGTGGTTTGGCATTTTGTTTTCTTCTTCCCTCTTTTTTGGCAGGTGGGATAATGGTAAACATTTCCTGGGCTCTGCTGCAGTCATAAATTTGGAGAGAGAGAGAGAGAGAGAGAGAGAGAGAGAAAATTATGGGTGGCTGAAATGTAGGCATTTATAAAACAAGACTTTTTTTTTCAAATCAAAAATAGCATTTAGCCCCAAAAGGACCTAAGGTATTATTTCAGTCTTTGTTTTGGGTTTTTTATTTTTAAAAAAATCAAAATCAGGGATTTTAAGCAAATTTGTGAGATTTAATACTTCAATTAGGCATAAATCAAAGAAGGAACACTTTAAAATAGTATTTCTTAACCTCTGCAAGTTTTACATGAGTAGACTTCCACCTCCAGAATGACTAGCTGGGGAATTGTGGGAGTTGAAATCCATACATCTTAAACCTACCAAGATCAAGAAATGCTACTTTAAAATATCCAAACTAGGTATTTCAGTGAGTGGGCTCTTATTTGCTGTATCCAATGCACAAGCATGAACATACTTTTCTTGTATCAATAAGGAAAATATCTGAGAAAAGCAAATTCCCGATTCCAAATAACTCTGAATGACAAAGTAAACGTACTTTGCTTCATTTTTGTGTTTCAGCACTAGACGAGAGTTCCTTTCTGGTAAATTAGCACTTGTCGTTCTCTAGAGGGCATGTTCTTTTTAAAGGATAGGATGTCTTATCCATTTAGTTTATTAAAGGGTGGACTTAGGATGATACAATATGTGGATCTAGCATTGACATACATCACACACTCCTATCCTGTCCTAGGCCTGAAACCTTGTCCCAGTTTAACATGCGCTTTACCATTTGTTCTGTTTTAAAGAGGACAGCCTTTAAAAGACATAGTCTTTTAAAACTATGAAGAAGCGTTGTCTGTTTGTGCATTTTTGCAAGGTGAAGTTCTGCTTTTCAAGTATGATCTTTAAGCTAAGATAAATTGCATCTGAATCGGACAGAGAAGATCTGGTTCTGCTACTTTTCCTTGCCCATGAAACAGTGCATCTGCCTTGGTTACGGTTGCTATGGAAAAAGACTTCAAGCTGACACTTTAAAAATGACTGGGAGATAGCGAAATATAATTTGGATTGTCAAAGGGATTGACACATTGGGATTGTAAGTTAGAGAGTCTAACTCTGAACGGACATGATTAGCCAGACTAGATTCTAGTTGGGGTTTTAAAAGAAGGATCGTTTTGACATATGGAGGATGTTGGGTTTTTTTGTTTATTTATTATGTTTTAATCTTCCCTTTCACCATGAAAAATCTTTTCCGAGAGACACAGGTCATTTGAAAGAATGGAATTAAAAAAAGAAAAAGCATTTTCTGTTTTGTGATGGACTGAAGGCCAAAGTCAAGGATGGAAACAAAGCTTTGAAGATGGTGAAGTTACAAGTAACCACAGATTAGATCGTAAACACGTAGAAACTGAAACACTAACCAGCTTTAGCATCATTGTGCCTGAATAGAATTTCACTAGGAAAAGCTGAAACAATAAATCAGTAGGGGGGGGAAAACCTAGAAAATTTATGTTTGACATAAATTATTATTATCAGATGTCAGGGTTGTCCACAGGATAGGGGTCAAAAAATTCAATATGGTGGTCACAACCATGTCATCAAACTCTCAGGGTGTGTGTGTGTTGGACATTGAATTCAGCAACCCAGAAACTTAAATCCAGCCAATTGGTATGTTTCAGAAGAATCAAGTCCTTTGATATCTGTATTGTTTGGACAATGACAGTAGCATATTCTTGGAAAAAATAGCCATATTTATCATGTATTTGCTCTTTTTAATGATGTGGTCTAGTAGCTGACCAATACAAGTTTAAACATGTTGGCTGCATGATATTTCAGCTGATCTGATTCTGCACATTATCGGCAGGTATGAGAAGCACCAACCTATTTTCAAATGTAAGAGGCAGGATAGTGCCAGCCTACGATGTTTTATTGCATGACGCAGAATCCAAATTTGTTCCATTCAGGTAGTCCCAGCTCCATTTGTACATATGGCATTAAATGAAGCAGCGCATTTCACCTTGCCATATGACAGGGTCAGACCCGAGTCTTAATAGGAAAGAGAAGGAGAATCAAGCAGATTTGCAAGGGCATATGAAGGCAGAAAATTAGAAGCACGATAAACCATGTTATATTTACTACTTTGTACTAACAAGTTATCAGACTTAATTATGCTTAAAATCTGTGCTTAGAACATTGTGAATCACCAGCATTTTGAAGGACAAGATACTTAATCTTTCCCTTTCAAGCTGCAAAATATACTGTACAGCTGATTTATTCATACTACCCAAGTTTAATGTTTCTGCCTTCATTAGAACATTGAATTTTCCTGAAAATTATTTTCCTTTCTATTAAACTGTCTACAAATCTATATGAGTAACAGAGTGGACACATTGACTGCTTTCACCATTGTGCTAGGCTATTTGATTGGCCTAACCCAGTAATGGCTAAACTTTTAGATACTAAGTGCCCAGATGAGTCACGGCTAATGAGTTGTGGCTCATGATGTGGCACCACTACTCTCTTTCTGAGCATGCGCATGGCCATGTGATATCATTGCCTGGCGCCGCTACTCCTTTCTGAGCATGCTCAGCTCTAGGGCGATGCCGGGGCGACCTGGCTTGCATGCCAGCAGAAATGACTCTGCGTGCCCACTGTGGAATGCGTGCCATATGGTCGACATCACTGACCTAACCTCTATCTGTGGAAAAAGCTACTGATAGTTGAACATACAAAACTTTAACCATGGTTTAAAAAATCATGATGTGTTGAGATTTAACTCTTGTACTGGAGTCAATAAAACATTTTACAGTGCAATCGGACAGGCCTGTTTTGTACTTTAAGGAGAACTATAACCCACTGAAAAACTAATCACCATTCACATTGTGCTGGTGAATTCTAATTAATGAACATTGGTATTGACGGCACTGAACATAAAATGCCTTTTCAAGCCCTAAATTCATATTCTTTGATGCTCTACTCCTGGTTCCCAAATTTCCCTTCCTGGATTTTTTGATTGTTCATCATTTCCCTTAGTTGCTCTTCCTTTATTTTTTCTCTTTCTATTTCCTGCCATCATTTTCTTGGATTTGTCATTTAGATCAAGTCTCTAACCTTGGTCCCTTGAAGGCTTGTGGACTTCAACTCCCAGAATTCCTCAGCCAGGGAGTTGGAGTCCAGCCATTTTAAAGTGGCCAAGGTTGAGAAACACTGCTCTAGAGCAGTGGTCCCCAACCTTTTGGGCATCAAGGAGAAAGGTTTTTTTGCAATCCGGAGGGGGCATGGTTTTGCATGTTGTCTGCATCCTGCAGATGGAGCTTTGCTTGTATTCGCGGCCTGTTGCTGGCATGCTGCAGATCGATGCCGGTCCATGGATCAGAGATTGGGAACCAGTGGGCTGCGAGAAACTTTTGGGGATCCACTGGAAAATCTGGAGATTATTTGAATTTTTTTGTATAGTTGTATGGTTCCTATGTCTGTGTGTCTGTCTCATTCTCTCTGTCTCGCTCACTTTCTCTCTGTCTCTCTGTCTCTCTCTCTCTCTCTTTCTCAAGCAGGAACAAATATCATACTAAAATGTGTAATACTTAAAGAAACTTCAATTACTGTGCAAGTATTAAACTAACTTTAATAATGTTGCTACAATTTAACAACCTTTAAAGGTTTTGCTATGATTAAATAAGCATTTATGATTTTGTTATAATCAAATAAACTTTTTACGTTTTGTTATATTAAATAGGTGCCTTTTATATTAATAAAATGGAGGTTCTCTGATCATTATTTTACAAATGTATGTAACTTTAAAAAAAATCACATTAGTGGTCCGCGAGATTTAAAATTATGAATTTAGTGGTCCCTGAGGTCCAAAAGGTTGGCAACCACTGCTCTAGAGGACCAAATAGGCCAATGACATTTTTCACCAACCCCAACTCTTTAAGATAGAGATTATCTTAAAAATTAACTAATTGCATAAATGTTGATGTGCCTTGTTTGAAGTTCATTTAAATGTATTTAATATATAACATTTTTCACTGCCTCATTATATCTTTTGAACAAAACTTCTTTTAACTGCATGCTGTCAATTTGTGTGTAACACATTTTTAAAGTCTCTATAAATGGAGCTGTGAATGTCCTTTGAGCAGAATCCTAAGAAAGCACACAGATGTACAGTTAGTATTATAATACATTCAAATAAATGCGATGTAGCAGTTGCTTTTGGTGTTTTGATAATGATTCTGTAATGTTATTTGAGCTATTTGAAGCAGTTTTACCACAACTTTATTTCAGAGAAATATTGAGAAACAATTGATTTAGATGAAGTTTCCAGAATAGCAACAGTGAAGCACACAAGAATACGATCTAGAAATTAGGATTCAGACTATGCAATGTTTGAAGTAGAAAATCCATGCCCAATTATTAGAGTCAAAAAAAATCACCACCCATAAATGTAATTGTTAGTCTCAAAAACAAAAAAGATATTTGCTATTTATAGACCTGCAGAGAAAGAGAAGGGTATAAATAGGAGAAAGTTGGAATATAACTGCAGATTTCTGCAGAAGTAAACCATATTCTAGAAGGCAGACATATATTTGAGTGAAAATAAATCCTATTCCTTAGGATCCTAGCTCAAGAATTACATAGAAAGCAAACATTTGACAATCAGGACTGGCTCTTTTTCAAAAACAGACAAGGAAAATCATGAACTGTCCCTAATAAATAAGAGATCTGAAACAACTGCTTTCATTATAACCGAGTGCTTAATCTCACTGTTTCATCATCAGAATGGGAAGGCAAATATTTCTGCAGAGCAGAAAACATCATTCTCTATTAATCTCCCACTCACCCTTATGCATTTCTTTTATTTTTTTCAATTTCTGAAGTACAGTTTCCCCAAAAAATGTCACCTTGAAGTGCTCCTGTCTGGTTGGGATAGGACAACAAATTTTCCTTCTGGCTGGCCTTGGTAGTTTTATTTGGAGTCTGGGGGTGAACTATTTACAGAATAACAGAATTGGTAGGGACCTTGTAGATCATCTAGTCCAACCCCCCTGCTCGAGCAGGAGACCGTATGAAGTCTGATCGAGTCTCTTCTTGAAAGCTTACAGTGATGAAGCACCCACAACTTCTGAAGGCAAAAGCTGTTCCACTGGTTGATTGTTCTCACGTTTAGGAAATTTCTTCTTATTTCTAGTCTGAATCTCTCCTTGATCATTTTCCATCCATTGTTCCTTGTCTGGCCTTCCCGTGCTTTGGAAACTAGGCTGACCCCCTCCTCTTTGTGACAGCCCCTCAAATATTAGAACACTGTCATCATGTCACCTCTGATGCTTCTCTTCACTAAACTAGTCATGCCCAGTTCTTGCTGTCATTCTTCATATGTTATAGTCTCCAGTCCTCTTATCATATTTGTTGCTCTTCTCTGAACTCTTTCTAGGATTTCAACATCTTTTTTTAGCATGGTGACCAGAATTGGATACAGTATTCTAGGTGTGGTCTCACTAAGATTTTATAGAGCTATAGTGGCGCAGTGGTTAGAGTGCAGTACTGCATTTTGCTTCTGTTGACAGTCGGCTGCCAGTAAGTTCAGCAGTTTGAATCCCACTCGCTCAAGGTTGACTCAACCTTCCATCCTTCCGAAGTCGGTCAAATGAGGACCCAGATTGTTGGGGGCAATAGGCCAATTTCTGTAAACTGCTTAGAGAGTGTTGTAAAGCACTGTGAAGCGGTATATAAGTCTAACTGCTATTGCTATTGCTAACTGCTATTAGAGAGTGGCATTGTGATCTTGATTCGATTCCTCTGCTGATGCAACTTAGGATTGCATTGGTCTTTCTGGCTCATATTCAATTGTACACTAGGACTTCAAGATCCCTCTCACAGTTCTACCTCAAGTGGCTGGAAACAGTGTGAAATATTATTTTTTTTTTAAAAAAAACTTCTTACCCGATGTAAAAAAAAGAAAGAAGCCCTGGGGAAAACTACTCAAGAAATGTGTCTGTGTCTGTGTATTAAAAAGAGTTGTACTAGTTTTCAATCCAGCAAGCTTTTCTATACAAAGCAAGGATTTTAACCCCTATATTATTTCTCCAGTACAGATAAGAGGAGGCATAAACATTCCAGCATGCTGGAAACAATTTTTTTTAAAAAAAGCTGCTTGTCGTGCCTTTATATATCTGCATTTTTGTATATTAATATTGTATGTGTTGTATCTTTTGTGTTGTGGACATATCTTGACAAATCGCAATTGCTTTTCTGAAAAAGAAAAGCGAGAAGATGCAGGACCATTGGAATTTCTAATAGAGGTACATTGTAGTCTATAGTCTTGACTGATTATCTTACAAATGCCTGGAACTCACTCCCTGATGCTCTTGCTACATCCTCAACCCCCCCAAAACTTTAGCCTTAAATTGTTTACCATGGACCTCACCCCATTCCTAAGAGGTCTGTAAGGGGGCATGCATAAGTGCACCAGCGTGCCTACCGTCCCGGTCTTCCTGTTCCCATTTCTTCCTACTCATTTATTATGAATATACATATTTATTTTTTATTATTTAGACTTATATACCGCTTAGCAGTGCTTTACAACACTCTCTAAGTGGTTTACAGAAATCACCGTATTGCCCCCAACAATCTGGGTCCTCAGATTTGTTTTTACCTATATGTTTATATGGTATGTTCCTACTTACACTTGTTTTTCTCATACATGCTTGACTAAATACATAAATAAATAAATCAAATTGTCCAGTCCAGACAGTTTAACCTCAAGCTGGCATGAGTGAAGGAGAAGAGCAGCTTCTGGGGCAGTTGCAGATAAGACTTAAGTAATCTTCAAAGTCAGGTGAATGGCATTATTTGGCCATAAATTAGAAATGTTGCTATGGTGAAATGCATAATGACCTGTTCATCATTTGTAAAAAACAAAACAAAACACAAAAACCACAATTGCTAGTCTAGTGGCATAAATCCTGACATAAATTACACTGCTGACACTGACCTTATGCTGGCATGGGCCTTAGAGCACTAAGTAGCTGGCTGTCTCACATCTCCGATAGCATGCTTCAAGCAGTTACAGCAGTCAAGAAAGTGGAAAGAAAGCTCAGCCAGGCGGCATCTGTTTTCCATGCCAAAGATCCCAAATGAATTCCCTGCCATGTCTAGCTGGAATTCTGGGGAAGGGACATCTTTGGAGATGGCAAATATTGGGCTGATGATTAAATCTGATCTGGTATAAGGCTGCTTCCTGTGACTCCTATTAAGCAATTCTCCATTAATATAAATGGAGCAGGTGTTTGATCAAGACATGAAGAGTGGTATTTGATATTTTTGATAGTCTTTCAGTGTAAAGCTTGAACTATTGTATTTTAACAATTGATATACTGCCATACACCTTATGTCTTGCAGAAACAAAACCTTCAGAAATAGAGCTAATTGAATAACTGTTATTCTGAAATCTTTAGATCCATGCGTTTGTGTGTATGTCTAAAGACCTATTTTGCATTTTTAGTGAAACCTTTAAATTGCTTTTTCTAAAACAGATCACCCATGTAGCTTATAATCATAAAATACGAAGTTTCAGAGCAATGTTAAAGACTAAACAACAGGATATGTTTTCCTTTTAAAATTAGAGAGGTTATTTCCCTAGAACTTATTTATCAAAAAATGAAAACTCAGTTTATCACAAATCTGTTGAATTCCGTAGCATGGCAGGCTACCAAGCAGATAGAAAAAGTCTAGTAAGAAAGAACCAGATTGCTTGGGGTAGTGGGAAATCTTATTTTTATGACAAACCATTATAAATTAGGTTACATAAATTGCATACATTGTTCATATTATAACTTTAATATTATTTCTAAAAATTATTCTTATCTTTCTATTGAATCCAGAGTTCAGCAAGTCATTAAAGATGCTAGATGCTAACATCTGGGTCAGTGTTTCTCAATCCTGCCAACTTTTAAGTTTGTGGACTTCAACTCCCAGAATTCCTCAACCAATATGGCTTGCTGAGGAATTCTGGGAGTTGAAATTCACACTTCTTAAACATATATGAAACCATTTCACATGATCTTTTCCCCTTATTTAATGCTCCCCAAATTTCCTGTATTATTAAATCTAGTTAACATTCAGAATATAAATAGTTCCTATTACTTAAAAAGTATAGACACACCCTTTCTGTTTTACTGTGAAGGAAGTCTCTCCTGTTTCCTTAACCCTACTGAGAACTGAAGGATAGTATGTTCTGTTGTGGACTTAGAAATTCAGGACTATCCTAAAGGTGTATGAATAAAGTTTACCAATTAAGTTCCATTCAATGGCTGAAAAAGAAGCTGCAATCTCCCCCCTTTTGTGGATTGTGTATATTAGATTGTAACCCTGTGTATAAAGACTGTCTTCTTTAAATATGTGCAAAATTTAATATACATTTTGCAAATTATGAGAGCAGGAAGTCCATCGCTTCTGCAGGATACTGGGTTGAAGAAGGCTGCTTTAGAATTATGAGGTTCAACTGAAGTCAACAAAATATGAGTCATCTGAAATAAATACAAAGTGGTCAGACAGAGAAAAGTAATCATAGGCATCAACATAGAGGGAAGAATACTGATTAGGTAATAGCACCACCGAGAAAAGCCCAAGGGATAAAGTAAATTATATACTAAGTCTGAATTAATAGTGTTGTTCTGTCAGAAAGGGGGACTAAATGTGATATTGAACTTTTTAAAAGAAAACATATATTAGCAAATGAAAATGGTGAGCATAGGGAATGGCCTATACTCAACTATAAAGTAAAATAGTGAGATCAAATTCCTGCATAACTGAATTAAGCATATTCAAATGAAAGATCAGCATCAGAATAAATATATTTAAGAAGTGACAAGTGTCTGTCTGTTTATCTCTCTCTCTCTCTCTCTCTCTATCTACTCTCCTTCTCCTTCATGTGATGTTTACTTCTAAGCTAAATGGAGAAGCAAAAACCAGTGCAATGCAGGACTATTAGAAATCTTTGGTTACATTCCTAATAGGTCTACATATCTTCCTGTTCTTGTCCAGATGAAACCTTTCATTCTTTGAGCTGCTTCTAGGACTCATGCAGCAGATTGCCTAAGTATTGGATAGATACAGGCAATTTTGCAAATCTTCTGCAAGCAATCAGTTTAGATTCTGACAAGGCTAATCTAATCTTCTCCAGCAGGATGAAGTGGTTAAGATTTTCAGTTGTGACTGAAAACAGGATTCAGGCCCCACTTAACCAGGGAGCTCAACTCACTGACCAGTCACGCCATCTCATGTTGTTGATTAGGAAAAAATGGAGAAAACTAATATCTATATACCTTAAATCCTAAAAAAGTTGGGATATAAATGTAAAAATATATGCGTGTATGTATTGTATAGTAATATGGCTCCACAGTGCCATAGAGCAGCTGGTACATTAGATACATGCTGGGAAGCCTGGATAGATTTCTTTCCCTATGCCATCAATCTTCTCAACAAGTAACTTCCACAACACTGTTAAATTATCCATTAGAAATATATCATTATTGCCCTCCTCATCTTTCCTCTTACTTATTGCCTATTACCTATTCTCTTATTTGTACGGCAATATATAATAGTTGTGTCATTTAGTATCCTAGTTTGACTTGTAGATTGATTATTAGTATTCTATGACTATTCAAATATAGACTGTTCCAAACCTAAAAAAGAGAGAATTGTATGACATGATGAATGTGTTTTGTGACGTTTTGTCGCAAATGTTTTGACATGTGACATGATGAAATGTTCTGTGACATTGTTGTACTTTATAACATGATGACATAATGAATATACTTTATGATTATGAATGCACCTAATATGTACATGGCATGATAAATGTATTTTAGGACCATGAATGTATCTTATAATTGTAATAATTGTTTGTCAATTGTAGCCTTCTGATTGTAATCACAGTTTGTCAATTATAGCCTTTATGTAATATAGGGCATGTACATTGGAGACAAATTCCTTGTGTGTCCAGATACACTTGACAAATAAATTCTAATTCTAGATTAGAGCTGACCTTTTCTTCTTTGATAGTCATAGAAACTCAAGCTGTCTTACACAATAGTTTCTTCAGTTAAAACTGGTCAATTTCTCTGTCATTCAAGTAGGTCTCATTCACAGACTGCTTTTCTGACTTCAGCCTAGATCTGCAATAGTGAAATTATGTATTTTGTATGGTTACACAAAATAAAACAATATATAGGTCCCTCCCATAAAGTTTTCACCTCTTATATAAGTCACGATACTATAATTCTATATTAGAGTATACAGTTTATAATATTACATACTATATGCTATATGGTATAAACCAGTGGTCGCCAACCTGTGGTTGTGAGAAATTTTTTGTGGTCCGCAGGAAAATCTGAAGATTATTTGCATTTTTGTGTATAGTTGTATGGTTCCTGCTCTTGGAGATGGCAGAGACAGCGAGGCACATGCCTGGAGTGAGGTTGGCTGGGCTGCCTCCGGGGCTCAGAATTCGCCTGCTTTTAACTACTGCTGACCAGCGGTACCGGAAGAGCTTCCAGAAATGCCTCTCAGCTGACCAAAAGTATGCGAATTGTGAGCCCCAGAGTTTGCAGTCCAGTCGACCTCTCTCCAGCCGTGACCTCTTCATGAGGTAAGGGGTGTCGGTGGATAGAGTTGGCAGTGGGAGGGGTTGAGGTGGTAGCCACGAGCAGGGAAGGGGGAGATGGGTGTTATTTGGGGCGAGCGATTGCGGCCCATCAGAGAGCAATTAATAAAATGGATAATAAAATTAATAAAATGGAAGCTCTCTGATCATTATTTTACAAATGTATTTATCTTTTAAAAGAAATTCATATTAGTGGTCCGCGGAATTTAAAATTATGAATTTAGTGGTCCCTGAGGTCCAAAAGGTTGGCGACTACTGGTATAAACTGTGTACTATAATTGCCTCAGAAGAGAAAAAAGGTAGAGTGGGAGAAAGAGAGGGTGGGGGAGAGAGAGCTTTTTCCTAATACTTGAGCTTTGCAACTGAAAGTACAAGTAAGGAGTGCAACCGGACTGGTAGCCACCATTCATATTTTTTAAAAAAACAACTGCAAGAAATGTCCATCAGTAAGAAAAATGATATTCTTCTCTTCTAGATCCATAACACCCTTTCTTTTTCTCTGAAATAACTATCCTTCTGGCATTAGAATATAAAGCCTAATTTTCTAATAGCGTGTGAAGATAATCTACTAAAAATAGAATTGGGAGATGAAATATGCAGTAGCCATATGAAAAAGGCTGCCATGGAGGAAAAACTATTTAAGGAAGGAAAAAGGTACTATTGTATTTTATTTTTTTAAAAAAAAATCCTTCATAATCTCTTTACCACCAAGTTTTCTCTGGCTTATATTTTTTTAATTGCTCAAAAGTAGAGTAACTGAAACTCTTTTAAGGCTATATCCTTTTACTAATGTATTTTAAATGCAGCAGGGAATACAAACAATGCTGGTTTAGATGTTCCATGTGGAACAACTTTTCCTAAAGTTCTTATAAAAGCTCTTCCTTCAGATAATGGAAGTCTCTTGATCAGAAGAAGTATAACCAAATCATAAAGCCTTAAAAATGGATTTTCAAATGCATGTCACCAATAATATCAAGGTCAATAATAAAATATTATTCTAATTACCAAAATAAAAATATTATTCTAATTACCAAAAGAGGTTGGAAAGTAGAAAGTAGAGATGTCGAAAAATTATCTTTCTAACCAAGAAGATAGAAAGGGAGTGATTTGTCTCTTCTTAAAATAGTATAATCTGGGATAATAAAAAAATGAAGTGGAACATTCAGTAACAAAGACTACTTCATACAGTGCATTGTTGCTATTGGAAGTCATTAATTCTATTCTTAAGTTACTGGTGGTGGTTGCCAATCTGAGCAAAATTTTTTTTAAAGTATTAAATAAATTGTTAAAGAATAAAGTCATCAAAAACTGGGAAGTTATGGTAGCTTTATATTACTTCCAATAAAGAACAAAGGATGATTTTCAGAGGAAGTTGGGAGTCAGAAATATTTATTAAAATATTTCAGAATGGTTGGCTACTGTTGTCAGGCCTGCTCCGACGTACTTAATTAAGAAAGACCTCCAACTCCATTTATGATTACTAAAAGCCAAGTGGATTACAGTATAGCAAAGCCAGAACTGAAGTTCATGTGCCAAAATTTCCCAGTTAACTTTCCCTGACGGGTTCGTCTCCTCCCCATGTCCAATTATATTTGAATAAACTGTTTTGGGAACAGTCTCTGGCTGACTGTTGAGCCATTGCATTCCATTCTCAGGCTTTGAACTTAAGATGGTGTCTCTGGAAGATCCGATGAGTTGGTAGCCTTCCCTCACCCCCTTGTCCGGCTCCCTCTCCTCAGACTTCATGACAGGCCGACAGCTAATGAATGCGAAGTTCAAGCGTATGATGGCAGCCGTGACAACTGTGGGAACACAAATGATGTACTAGTTAGACTTTTGATTTGGTTAGCAGAGTCGACTGATAGTAGTAGTCACTCTACGCAGTGCACGTGCCTGCCCGTTGCAGATGACATCAGAAGCAAGTGGTCAGTGTTGAAATAATTTGAAGAATTTGCAAAGTGGAAGGAGTTTGCCCAGCACAGTTACTTGGCCTTCCGTAGATTAATCTTCAGTCAGTATCCCTTGTTGCATCACAGAGTCTATTCTCAATTCTCTGCAAATTTATTTATTTATTTATTTATTTTATTGAATTTTTATACCGCCCTTCTCCCCGAAGGGACCCAGGGTGGTGCACAG